>PVKE010050865.1:0-10819 GCA_004027555.1 Craseonycteris thonglongyai
GGGTCATATGGTAATTCCATTCGTAATTTTTTGAGGAATCTCCATACAGCCTTCCATAGTGGCTGTACCAGTTTACATTCCCACCAGCAGTGTATGAGGGTTCCTTTTTGTCCACAGCCTCTCCAGCACTTGTTATCCCTTGTCTTGTTGATGATAGCCATTCTAACAGGTGTGAGATGGTATCTCATTGTGGTTTTTAGTTGCATCTCCCTAATTGCTAGTGAAGTGGAGCATTTTTTCATATATCTGTTGGCCATATGTATGTCTTCATGAGAGAAGTAAGACTCACTATTTTTAAATGTCCATTAATTAATTTATAACACCGAGGGCCTTGTGGATGGAACATTTCATGGACATTGGAAGAAGTGAAATGATCTTCCCAGGCTAAAGGGCTCCGTAATTCAGCAATTGTTGGGGGATGAAAGTAAACGTTAGTGACTCAGGGAAAGAACCATGGAAAGAAAAAGTCTAGGAGCCCTCGTAGCATATGAGAGCTGACAGGTGGCTTTCTGGGTGAATATAGCTAAGACACAATTAAATAAATTTCTTGTTGAATTCTTGAGTGTGCTGTCAGATTCGTTAATCAGTGCCCATAAGACAGGTTGAGAGAATCACAGAATTTCAAAAATGAAAGTGACCTTAGAGGTCATCAAATTTGACTTTCCCATTTTGCCTGTGATTTTCATCAAAAGAAACAATGAGCCAGAGTACTCAAGTGGCTGGCTTATGATGATTGCTCCCTTTATGTAGAAATGTCTCCCCTGACCTCCTCAGAAGGTCCTGGCTGGTAGATCCCACAAGGCTCTTTTCAACCCCCATCCACCCACGTGGTCTTCCTTGCACCCCTGAAGCCACTGGAAACCGCTTTATCTCCTTTTCTCTCCCCTAATACGGAGTTTGCACTACTGTGTGATATGTAGCTTTCTTCAGTTGCTGAGTGTGTATTTAATTTCCCCCCATGGGCAGAGAGCTCAACCATTACTTGATGAATGACTGTATCCAAGGCCCGTGTTGTCTGGCAGGGTAGGGTCTCCCTGGCTTCCCTCCTTGACAAGCCAGCTCAGGGGCTGGCCCAGGGATGGGGACCAGGGCACACTTTGGGTACGAACTGACACCCCGCATCTAGGAAGTCGGTAATCATGTGGCTGGGATCAGAAGCTCCCAGGCAGATGATCTGGGTTCACTTCCTTCTCCATCACTAACGGCCTGAGTTATTTAGACATTTACTTAACTTCTCTGCCCCCCACCCCATCTTTAAAATAAGAATAAATATTCACCATAGCTCATAGGTTTTTGTGAGGATTAAATGCACAGTGTTATGTAAAACACTTAGAACAGTGTTTGCCACATTGTATGTAGCAAGCACTCAATCGATGTTAGCAAATGTAATTACCGGTATTAATTTCTTATTTTTCTGCCTAGAATGGAACATGACAGATAGTAAGTGCACAATAAACGGTAACTGCTCTTCCTTCCGCACCTTTGTCTCGGCCACAAAGAAGTCAGAATAGACAATAAAGCGGCACATCTGGGGCGGTAGGAGAGCCAGGAAGGTGGGGGAAATGCTTGTCTGTGCAAAAAGGAATATGGATAAGTACAGCCGCTTAAGAACCCCATAAAGTTGCGCAAGCAATTAAAACACATTAGGGACCAATTCCATATTTGCTCTCAGAACCGAAGAGCGTAATTGGGTCACTGTACTAATGTCATCATTCGCATTTAGCGGAAAGAGCTCTCAGGTCATAAAGACAATGGTTTTGCATTCTACCATAGCCGAAGGCTCTGAGCATAATAGAGACCTAATGACCCAGCCGGCTTAATCAAAGCAAGGAATCTTCCTTCCAGAAGCTTCTGTCACTTGAATGGTCTGATCTAAACTTAAAATGATGGCAAAGCCTGATACAATATTTATTCACCTTTATGAAGTGCTTTATTCTAAGGATTTAAAATGTACTGAACCTTCAAGTTCTTTAAATTCAGGGTTGGGGGTGCGGGGAGGGGAGGGAATCTTTTTAGAGTTAAGTTACTGGAGTAATAATAGTCACAAGGCATAATTAACCTTTGCTGCCCTAAAACCACATTTCACAGATGATGGAAGATTTTGCTCTTTGCCCTCAACAATTTCTTTTCTCTAATTTGAAATATGAGTCACAGGTTCTTGTGGCCTGTGCTAAAATGACAACATGCCCAAGTATTACCATGTTTGCTCATCATTATTATATTTCCTACATTTGGGCTTTGATAGGACAGGTAAATCTGTGACTGTGAGAATATCTTCATGTTCAAGTTCAGAGGTCTGCTTCACACGTGAGAGGTACTTACAGTCGAAGGTAGAAGCAGAAGCTTGTATCATAAATAGCTTCTCTTTCCATTGTTAGGCAGCATGATACGTGACTATTAGAGTCACTGCCTTCTTGTTCTTAGGGAGGAACGTTTCTCTGTGACAGACACCTCCTTGAAGTACTTCTGTCTGAATTTCATTTGAAGATAATTGCTTGCACCTGTAGAAAGTTTCTTTATTCAAGTCCTTGAAGAAAAAGCAGCCTGCGGTACTCTGCTGTGCTTTCTAAACAGAAGGGAACCTATTACTTTGGACTTTCATAGGGACCTGAAATTTCTGTGACTAAGGCAATTAGAAGGCCACAACTGAATAGGAAATGAATTAAAACATCCCAAGGATTCATCAGTATGAACTGGTTAAATAAATTATGGTATTCATATAATGGAATATTATAAAATTATTTAAAAGTATGAGGCATTTTGTGTACTAATGGGGACTGTTCTCTAAGACAATATATTATTATTATTTTTAAGATTTATTTATTTATTTATTTTATTGTTTTTGAGAGAGAGAGAGAGATACAGAGAGAGAACTGAACTGGGGGAGCTCCCAGTTCAGCATATGGGTCCGCACGGGCTGGGGCCGGGATTCGATCCTCAGTCCCTGGAGCTGCAAAGTGAGAGCTTAACCCACTGAGCCATCCTGGCTTCCCCATATTATTCTTTTTTAAAATATTTATTTATTTATGTATTTATTTTTGACAGAGAGAGAGAGAGAGATACAGAGACAGAGAGAGAACTGAACTGGGGGAGCTCCCAGTTCAGCATATGGGTCCGCCCAGGCTGGGGCCGGGATTCGATCCTTGGTCCCCGGTGCTGCAAAGTGAGCGCTTAACCCACTGAGCCATCCTGGCTTCCCCAATATATTATTTTTTTAGGAGTTATTGTTTTTGACAGAGACAGAAAAAGAGACAGAGACACAGAGAGACAGAGAGGAGGGGGTGGGCCCAGAGCTGTCTCCATAATTGTACGTCATTAGCTTTTGACATGGTTTCATTCCACACAGGTGGGTGGGGACTGTGTACGGTGGGAACTGGGCTGGGGGCCTCCCGCATGGGAAGCACGCCCCAGTTCAGCATATGGGTCTACAAGGGCTGGGGCTGGGATTCCATCATTGGTCTCTGTGGCTGCAAAGTGAGTGCTCAACTTGCTGAGCCATCCTGGCTTCTCCCAGGACAATATATTAAGTGAAAAAGCAAGGCCATAAACAGTGGGCATAGTATGCTTCAATATGTGGGGTTTTCTTGAAAAGGAGATATATATCTTTATACTTATACATGCACATAATTTTACTGGAAGAATCCATTAAAAATTGATAACAATTGTTGCTTTTGGAGAGATAATCAGAGAATTAGTATACTGTTGTAAAAGAGAAATGTGTTTTTTTACTATATACTCCATATATTTTTACTGAGCTATAGTGTGAGAGAGGAAAATTTACATTAAAAAAAAAAGTGTCCCCGAACAATTATCCATATGCAAAAAAATAAAAAAATAAAAAATAAAATCTCTAGACCTATACAAAGATTAAATCAAATGGATCAGAGATCTAAATATAAAATGTTTTAGATGAAAACACAGGAAGAAAACCATCAAAACTTAGGGCTCAATGAAGAGCCCATAGAAATAACCAAAATCATGATCTGTTGACTAAAATTAATAGGACATCAGCAGATGGTAGACCAGGAGCTCTCTGCCTCTATCACCCTCAGCAATAATAATCTGGCATGCATCCACAAACAAAAATGAAAAATAATTGATAAATTAGATTTCATTAAAACTTAAGACTTGTGCTCATCCAAATATACGATCAAAAGAATAAAGAAGTAAGCTATCGACTAGAAGAAAACATTTACAAATCACATATTGAACCAAGGACTTGTATCCAGAATATAGAAAGAACTCTTAAAACTCAACAAGAAGGTAAACAACCCAATTTCTTTAATGGGGAAAGGACTTGAATAGACACTTCACAGGGACTGTTTAAGGATGGTCCATAAAAACACACTCGTAAATGATGTTTATCATTAGCCATTAGGGAATTGCAAGTTAAAATGTGCTAATGCGGGAAAGCCGGGATGGCTCAGCGGGTTGAGCACTCGCTTTGAGGCCCCGAGGACTGAGGATCGAGTCCCGGCTCCGGCCCAGGCAGGACCCACATGCTGAACTGGGGAGTTCCCACAGTTCGGTTCTCTAGCTGTCTCTGTCTCTGTCTCTCTCTCTATCTGTCAAAAGTAAAATAGAAATAAATATGCACTGAAGATAAAATAATTACTCTATAAATATAAAAAGATATAAAAAAAAATGTGCTAATGCAGGAAGACTAAAATTAAAAAAATAAATACTGACAATACTACATGCTGGCAACGATGTGAAGCAACTACAACTTGTACTTTGATGACAGGAATGCAAAATAGTGAAGTCATGCTAGAAAACAGTTTGGCAGTTTCTTAAAAAATTAAACATTCACTTATCATATAATCTCTTATGACCCAAACATCCCATTCCTGAGTGTTTGCCCTGAAAAAAATGAAAAATTATGTTCACACAAAAACCTATACACAAATATTCATAGTAGCTTTATTTGTGACAGCTCAAAGCTGGAAATCATGCAGATATTATTCAGTAGGTGATCTGATAAAGTGTAGCATATCCATATAATAAGCTATCACTCAACAGTAAAAAAGAAGTAAAGGGAGCAAACTATTGATTCACGGAGTAACTTAGATAAATCTCCAAGACGTGGTGAATGAGAGAAGCTGGCCTCAAAGGTTTGCATAGTGTCCATTGAATTGTTGTTCTCAAAAAGACAGCATGATAATTATGGAAAATAGAGCAGTGGTTGCCAGGAATGACAGGCAAGGAGAAGGCGTCACTATAGAAGGACAGCCAGGGGGGCACTTATAGGGTCAATGGTACATCAAGATACACATGTGTCCAAACTTACAGAATTATACCTCAAAAGAAAAATAGTAAATTTTACCATATGATAATTTTTAATTGAATAAAAAAAAATAAAATAAAAAAAGAGAAGGGTGAGTTTCAGCTTCTAGTATAAAAGCAAAAGTAGATTGGTAGAACTAAGATACTGTTGCAATGTTCCAGTATTATACATAAAGTAATAAAATATGAGGTCTAAGTTGATTGTCATAAGTTAAATTAAGATATAGAATGTAATTCTTACAAGACCTACTAAAAAAGAAAATAATTAAAATAGAGATAGCAAAAAAGTTTAAAGTGGAAACCAAAGAAATGTTATATTAACTCATAAGAAGGGAAAACAAACAAACAAACAAACAGAGAAACAAAAAGCAAATGAGACCAATAGAAAACAAATAGCAAAATCGCATAACTAAACCCAATGGTACCAAAAATTATATTAAATGTAAATGGACTACAAACTCTAGTCAATAAACAGGTTTTTAAGACTAGATAAAAAACAAAGACCCAAGTATATGCTGCTTACAAAGGATACTTTAATAATTTAAAAAAGACATGAGGTTGAAAATAAAAACATGAAAACGGATATATCCTGCAAACACTAATCATACTAAAACTTTTTAGCTACGTTAATATTCAACAAGACAGGTTTCAAGATAAGAGGCATTGCCAAAGATAAAGCAGAGCATTATAGCAATGATTAAAAGAAAGTCAACATGTCAGGGAGGCATGACATATTTATAATTATGCCCCTAATAATGGAGTTTCAAAATACATGAAGCAAAAACTGATGAAAATAAAGGAAAAATAGACAAAGCCACAATCAGAGTTAGAGATTTAAAAACCTCTCTCTAATTAATGGATGGGAGAATTAGAAATATATTAGCATTAGAATGCTGGGTAATTCAACAGGTTGAGCACTTGCCTTGCAACCATGGGGTCTGGGCATCGAATCCCAGCCTTGGCCCATGCAAACCCACATGTGAACTGCAGTGGAATTGGTAATCACTGAGATGACATGGTGGCAAAGTTTCTCTTGCCTCCCATGTGGGAGGTTCCCCATTTAGTTCCCACCCTGCATGGTCCCACATCTACCTGTGTGGAATGAAACCATGTCAAAAATAATGATGGACAACTATGGACACTGCTCTGGGCTCCCCCATCTCTCTCTCTCTCTCTCTCTCTCTCTCTCTCTCTCTCTCTCTCACACACACACACACACACACACACACACCTTCTCTCAAACAATAAAATAAATCTTAAAAAAGAAAAGAAAAATATTAACATTGATATAGAAGATCTGAATCGTACCATAAGACTTGTGACTTAATAGATACTTATAGCTAATAGCTATAGGATATGCATTCTTTTCAAATTCACATGAAATGCTTATGAAGCTAGACCATATGCTGGGCTATAAACAAGTCTCATCACATGTCAAAAGAAAAAAAAAAAAAATAGGAGATCCTAGAGAGTATGTGCTCTGGCCAAAATTGAAGTAAATTAAAAATCAATAAGATATGTAGAAAAGTTCCAAGTACTGAAAATTAAAACAATAAACTTTCAAATGAACTGTCTATCTGATAATAAACCAGAAGGCCTAGATCAATTATTTAGGTTTTCATTTAGAAATCAAGGAGAGATGATTAAACTCAAAGCAAGTATAGAACAGATGTATTAATAACAAAGAACAAAAAGTGTAATCGAAGAGAAAACAAAGGAGAAAATTAAGACAAGCAAAAATTGGTTCTTTGAGAAGATGACTCAAGTTGATAAAACCCCTAGAAAGACTGATGAAAGAAAAAAGAGAGAAAACTAACGATTAGTAACAGAAATAAAAGAGGTGATGTCACTACAACTTCTATAGACATCAAAAGGACAACAAAAAACTTAGAAGAAATGGACCAATTACTTGAAAAATACAACTTATTAAAACTGAAATCACATGAAATTTAAAATGAGATTAGCTCTTTATCTAGTCAAGAAAATTAAAATTGTCATTTAAACAATACACCAAAAGGTAATCACTTGGCCAGATGTTTTCACTGGTGAATTCTACCAAACATTAAGGATGAAATTATACCAATTTTACATAAACTCAGAAAATACAGAAATAAGGATCTCTTGCCAACTGATATAAGAAGATCATCAATTCTACAACCCAACACAAACATTGTAAAAAGAGACACTTATAGCATACTATCCTCCCCAAACATTGAGGTAAAAATCTTTAACAAAATATTAGCAAATAAAAAATAAGTATATATGAGGGCTGTCTGGAAAAAATCTAGCCATTGTCAATATAAAGAGAATGGTTCCGTGGCTGGATACTTTTTGGACAGCCCTCATATATCTCATATATTGAGATATACAGGGGCCGGTAGAGGTAACACCCGTTTTTGAGTAGTATAGTGTGTTTGAGTGTGATATTGTTATGTTATAGAATTTTTTAATAAAAGATTTTGTTTAGATTACCAGCTCATGAAAAAGGGGCATTACTTCTGCTGGACCCTGTATATAATATAATGATTACACATAATTATAACTACATAATATAGAGTTATGTAATAATATATGATAATCAATACAATATTGAATATAATTATAGTATATATTACATTGTTATATATATTTATATAATATAATAACTGCATTATACATTATAGAATACTTATATTGTATAACTATAACTACATTTTATGTAGTCATGTATTATGTAATATAGTTATTAAATATTATATTATGGTGCTACAGTCGTAGAATACTGCCTGGTGATAAAAAGGAACAAACTACTGACATATAATAATGTGGGTGAATGTGGCCTATGTTATGTTGAGAGAAAGAAGCTAGGTACAAAAGAATCCATTTTTAAGAAACTCTAAAGCAGGCCAAAGTCATTTAAGGTGAAAAGTAACCCAAAACACTGGCTGCCTGTGCAGGTCGGTAGGGGGCCTCCCGGGAGGGGGCCTGCTGGGACTTTCTGGGGAGATGAAAATCTTCTACATCCCGGTAAGGATGTCGGCGTTATTGGCATTCTCCTTTGTCAACATGACACCATTAAGATTTGTGTTCTACCAAGTTTGTAATTGTTACCTCAAAACCAACCAAACAAACACTATAAGATTAAGTAAGTGTGCAGAAGAGTGAGGGGAAACAGAAAAACTCTGACGGAATGTTCGTAATTGTTGAAACTGGGTGATGAGCATGTGGGTGGCTCGTGGCACGATTCTGTTCACGCTGCATTTGAAATTTTGCATAGCAAAAGCTAAAAGTTAAATGTAGGTCATCGTAGATGATCTTTCATGGACAATTGTTAAGCTTTGCACACACATTTGCACAGAGCACCACTAGCTGATGCTGGAACCACAGTGATGGAACGTTCAGTGACCCATGGCACACACTTGCTCCCTTATTAAGTCACCTTCGGGGCACACCAAGGGCCCGTCAGCGTCCATAGCACTGTTCATGCCATTGCCGAACATGCCTCCCTCCCCGTCCCTCCCCGCATGACTGGAGCAGTATCTAACTTCATCCCATGTGCCCCTGAAAACTTGTCCCCACCCACTCATCCTTCTTCATCTCGTGACGTCGCTGCCCATGACCTTTCGTGACAGTCACCTGGCAGTTAGCACAGATTGTCCAGTAAAGTCATTGTTCTTTCGCTGAGATGGACTGTTCCAAAAATGAACACAAGCCTTAAAAACGGTCAGATCCTCCACCTTCGGGGTGGAAACATGTAACGCTCCCCTCAAGCCTCAAAAATGACTTGGACATTGAAGAAGACACAGAAACCCACAGCCATCTTCCAGGAAAGCCTGCCTGACCCTGGTGAGCACAGGCAGTCCCCGCTTGAGTGGTGACGTGCCCTGAGTCGCACCTGACCACAGAATGGGCACCTGTGCCCTCACACAATCTATGTTCCTGAAAACTGGGACACGGGACTTTCGGACGAAAGACAGGTGAGTAAGCCTACTTCCCTGACCCCTTTCAAGGCCACCGAAACAGCATGAAAATGCAGTCAAAACGTCATCAACACAGGGACAGAGGAGAGAGACAGCCCCCCGGCCAACCACACAAGGATGCGCACCTGCAGAGTGCTGCAAAATACGGCCAGACGGGGAGACGGGAGAGGGGAGGTGTGTGTGCAGGTTCCGAGCTCCTCACACACGTCCATTAAAGTTAGCACCATGGCCCTGAGAGGCTGCCCTGGTCCCAGCCTTGATTAGATCTGAGACGAGGGGTGGCCACGCCGGAAGCAGACGGATCCATGGTCAGAAGAGGTTCCATGGAAGGGAGAAGCCATGATGCGTCCCCACCGTCCTTCTGAAGGACGATGCATCTGACCGGAGGGAGGTGGCCAGAGAATAGGGAGTGGAGAAGCAGCCTTGACTGATGGGAGACCAGAGAGGCCCTGCCCAGGGCTTGATAAAAGCTCCACTCACTGACTTAATGAAAAGTGAATGAAAAGTGATACAGTACTTCCCTTTCATCTCAAAGATCTCACAAGTGCCACGGACTAAATGTTTGCAGCTCCTGGAAAATTCTCACGCTGAAATCTCATCCCTGAGGAGTGAGGGGGTGGGGCCTTGGGAAGGTTCTTAGGTCAGGAGGGCGAAACCCTCCTGAATGGAATTAATGCCCTTATAAAAGAGGCCCCAGGGGGCTCTCACCTCTTTTCTCACGCGAGGACACAGGGAGAAGTCACCTTCTGTGAACTTGACACCAAACCTGCTGCACCGTGACCTTGAACTCTCAGCCTCCACAACTGTGAGAAATAAATGCTTGTGGCTTATAAACCACCCCCTTTAAGGTGTTTTTAGTACAGCTGCCCACGTAGACCAAGACAAAGGGCAAACTGATTCTCTGATACAAGACAAAAGAAGAAGTAGAAAGATGTTATGGCACTGGCAGAAGATGGGCAAGTGGGAAGTTCTAAGACAAATACAGTCATTGAAGAATTCAAATCACGTTGGAAACGATCAAACTTAGTGTTCAGAAGCATAGCAGGGGCAAAACAAAATGCAAAAAATAAAGCTATAACTGTATTAGAATTCTGCCTCGCGGTCATACAGAGCAGCTGTGTCTGAGCCCCGTGTTGGTTGCAGTAATTATAAACTCTGCACAAAATCTTACAAACAAAAAAAAATGTTTGAAGTCACTGGAGAGCAACCATAATCAGGGAGAAACTGGAGGTAGTTCAACCCTGGAGAGAGGAATCCCACTGGGCCTAATCCAGGTTTAATTGCTTTTTCTTCGGGAACACTCTACTCTGCATGTGAGGGTCAGACAGGAGGTGTGATCAAGAAATACGATGAATGTTTAAGTAAGAAAAAGTTATTACAGTAAAAGACACTTTGCTATGAATCCCCCTCAACATCCGCTGCCTCGCTTCGAACACACCCCATCATTCTGGCCACTGTCTGAAGCGGCTCTGGAAGTCCTGTTTCGTGAGTGTCCTTAGTTGCGCTGTCGTGGCCGCCTCGGTGTCCTGAATCGATTCAAGCGTTTACCTTTCGTGGTCATATTGACTTTGGGGAAG
>PVKE010050866.1:0-10818 GCA_004027555.1 Craseonycteris thonglongyai
ACTGGCCATGTCTGCATGTGGGGAAGGGTGAGAAATCAACAAAGAAACAATGGATTCTACCAGCACTTCTGTCTGGAAGAAAGCTGTCCCTTGAGCCCTCATCCTGAAGCCAGACATCTTCCTTCCTTTAAATATATAGATATGAGGTGCTGCCCCAGCACTGGAACTTAGACTAAGTGCGTCCATCAGTAACTGTGTGCCTGGCCCTTTTAAGAGGATAACCTGCAACTCTAGCCCTCCTTCCTCTCACTCAGAAACAATACCCACTGGATTTCACAGCCAGAAGTGATGGGGACATCGCTCTCTGACACTGGAACCCTGGAGTAGAGCGCTTGGCGTGGGACTGTGACCCCTTGCTCCTCCAGGACCACCTCTGTGGCCAAGCTATCCCTGCTAATATTAACTGGTCACATGGGCTGTATGGCCAGCCTGTTCAGTGTCTCTTCCCCTCCTACCATTTTCAAGATGGTTTCCTCTGTGTCCTTACTGGTAAGACCTTGGTTAAGCTAGATTTCAGGCAATTCTGAATGATGGTGGTTCTGTGTTTTCATTGGAATTTGGATGTGGTTTTGAGAGGATGCATCGTGACCCGAAATCCCACACTTTTCAACTTTTGACACCTTAACATGTTTCTGCATGACACTGTAAGGTGACAACACTTGGCATTTGCGTTCATGGATGACTCCTTATCAATATACTTCTCATGCCACTCATATAAAAAAGTATGCTAACACAATGTGACTAATTATCTTTACCAATATTTCTTTGGCCATGAGAAGGAGCATCAACACAATCTTCTGTTTCATCTGATAGGTATAACTGTATGAAATTGCATGGACCTACGTTTGTGACTGGAAGCCACTAGCTAGGAGGTGTGTCTACCTCATTACTTCAATCTAAGGCTCACAGTGCAATCTTCTGATCTTAAATCATAGGTAGAGCCTCCCACAGGGAGAGTAGGAGTTTCAGGAGATTCTTGCTCTGCTTCATAGATAGTTATACAGATTTCACAGTCCATCAAAACATTGTAATCCTGGTTACACACCAGTCGTTTTTGAGATTGGTTGTTACATTTTTGAAAGGCTAAGGAACTCAAGTGAATAGAAAAACATTATGTGACATTAGGAGCATCGTGTTACTATGTAAGGCCCTGAATGTGTAGCCATTCCTACCTTTACACTGGCATCTTTTTCTTTGAATCCTTCTACCTTTTCACTGGCCTCTCTATCTCTCTATTTTTTTTTAATCCAACAAAGAAAAAACTATATTTTGGGGGGTAACTGTTGCATAATCATGTAGTATTCATTCTTGATAAAGTGAACAAATTAGAATGTAAAAAGTAATTCGTTCTCCAAATCTCACTGAATGGTTTAGATTACAAGAGAATTTCAGAATTCTAGATAAAATCATCACTAAAATATTTGGATTCCAACAGATCTTTGTAGTCCTATGTTTTAGAAGTATTATTGGCAGGAGCCCAAAGCTGAAAACACCCAAATGATGGACAAACAAATGGATAAACAAAACGTGGTAAATACCTAATATTGCTTTCATCGCCATATATTCTGGGTGGTGAATGCATACTGTAACACATAGAACAAGTACTATAGAGTTGTATACCTGGGACCTATGTAATTTTTACTAACCAATGTCACCCTAATAAATGGAACAATAAAAAATATATTGCTTTTAGACTCTCACAATCTTTTTCTATGAAAATCTTACTACAAAAATCATTAATTTTGGGGAAGCCGGGATGGCTCAGTGGGTTAGGTGCTTACTTTGCAGCCCCGGGGACCAAGGATTGAATCCCGGCCCCGACCTCTGCAGACCCATATGCTGAACTGGGGAGTGCCCCCAATTCAGTTCTCACTGGGGTGAGACCCCAGTCCAATTCCTGCCCTGTGCAGACCTGCCCACCTGTGGAGTGAAACTATGTGGAAAAACCAATGATGTGCAACTATGGAGACTGTTCTGGGCCCTCCCCCTTCTCTCTGTCTCTGTCTCTGTATCTCTCTCTCTCTCTCTTTCTCTCTGTCAAAAACAATAAAATAAATCTTTAAAAAAATCATTAATTTTATGAACTCAGACAACTTCCTCTGTAAAGAGGAATTACATTACTATGAGCTAGTAGTATCACTATGAATACAGTACTTATATCAATGAACCTTTTCTTATTGTATAAAATATTCTTATATGCTACTTCTGCAGAAATAAAAATTTATTTTCAATGGAAACAACACCAACTTCTATCAGCTGATGAATGAATAAATGTTTTATCCACAGAGAAGAGGGAAATACCCTATTGATGTGTGCTAGAACACTCTTAAGTAAAAGGAGACAGTCACAAAGGACCTCATATTGTGGGATTCCATTTACGTGAAACATCCTAAAAAGGCAAATCTGTAAAGACAGGAAGTAGAATGGTGGTTACCTGGGCACGGCGTGATGGGAAGCACAGAGTGACAGCTAAGAGGTGTGGGGATTTGGAGGTGGTGATGGGAATGCTCAGTAATTGATTGTGGTGTTAGGTGAACAAATCTCTGACTATATTGACATACTGCATTGGACATTTTAACAGGAAAAATTATGTAATAGGTGGAGCATACCACATTAAAGTTTTTTGTTTGTTTGTTTGTTTTTGTTTTTGTTTTAACCCAAGGGTGGATCTAGACAATTTTCTTTATTCTGTGTTGTGGGTGTGCCTACTATACTGATCTAAATATTTCCTTACTTTTACCACATTTTTTAAATGTAAAGAAAATGAAGGAAATGCCTACTTCAACTGATTTATATACTGACCATTCTCTACAAGTTATCTGAAATCCACAAAATATTTACAGATCTGATTTCTACTCACACAAGGGAAGATGAGAAATAACATAATTTTCTGGAATGTTCCATCACACATTATCCTCTGATTATCAATGACTGCCTCATCATGGGAATAAAGATATCACTACAAAATATTGGTTAGTAGAAAAGTTCTTGACTTCTATGAAGAATTCTGCATATTGATCATATATATACCCGAGGGTTTATATTGTAAGAAAAATCATATAGCACAAACAGTGAAACAAAAGCCAGAGCTTAAGAAATAAGTGCATTATAAAGATAACAAATGTATAATAAATTCCTTATAATGAAAACACAAAAGAAAGCTGCCCATAACAATTAGAAACCTAAAACACAGTATTTAATCAGCTACAGATTCACTGTTGACATGTTAAATTTCATACACACTTTACGTATCAATTGCTCCAGTGACTTCCTTAAATCTGTTTTCTCGGCTTCTAAATTTCTACAACTGCGTAATATCAGCTCCAGTGAAGCCTGTGACAGTGATTGTTGTTTTACGGTGTCAGCCAGCTTTTGTCGAAGTTGTCTCTTAACCTCCTGGAAGATATTTCAGTTACTGGTTTTATACAGCACATTAAATAATTTTTCCAGAACCCTAATATATTAACAGAATATAACTTGAAAAAGATCAACGCGGACAGCCATTCACCTTCTTTTCCTTATATGGGCCTCTGCTGTTTACTGAATCCAGGAAAAGACACAGAAGTGTTATCCTCCTGCCAGATGTATATTAGGTTATGTGTGCAAGGGATATGGTCCCACTCCCATCTCCCCTTCTGAATGTGCAAAGCTTTACAACCAACTGACGTCTCAAAGGGAGATGGGGAAGTTAGTGGGACTAGTTGTAGTAAATGCTGCAGTGTAGAACGTTGTCCTTCTTTTTCATCAGAGATTTGAGGTCAGAGGTCCTCACGTATTCAGTCCTCTGCTCAAGTGTTTTCAGTAGGCTCCCATCTCTTAGACTTAGAAGAAAAGTGAAGTCATCCCAGTGGCCTTTTGGGCCCTAGGTCACCTGGCTTTGACCTCCCTCCCTGCTATACACATAGATCCTGCCACCCCTCACTGGTCTGCACGTGGAGACCCAATGCCAAGTCCATACACCACAGAGAGCTACCATCCTCTCTGAATGGAACTGACCTATGTCCAAATGATAGCACTGGATTTTGCAGTGACAAGCATGAACTAGTTGTTTGTAAATATATTCAAAGAAAATTACAGATAGCAATGTGAAGGTTAAATCAAGTACAGATTTGCTAACTCATCACAACTGAAACAAATTAGGATTTAATGAAAAGTAGCTGCCTTTAAAGAGTTGAGAGCTCATTAGAATACATTATTTGAGACTTAAATATTTCCAAATTACAATGAAATTGACATGAATAAAAACAAAATCACACCAACTGAAATGTAGAAGAAGCTACTGAAAAAAAGCTACTACTGAGGGACAGCATCGACCCTTCACTTCATCAGGGAAATCTAGAATTAACTGTCAAGGTAATCCACTTCACTGAACCTTCCATTCAAAATTCTCATTTTAATCTGAGCATTTTCATGGTGTTACCATGTGGTGACAGAAAGATTAACATTATTATTTTAGCAATATAAGACTTAATTATTAGTATCAATCTATATCTATTCACAATTTATACCCTCCAAGTTCATAGGCCACACCATGTCTTTACTCACAGGTCTATTTTGTGTGTGCTGGATACAATGTATGCTTTTAAGCTGCTAGAACAAATACATTGGTAGTGTACAGATTATTCATATTCATTTAGAATCAACATTTAGCCATCATCAAATATTTAACATTGAATTTTCTTTGATAAAATTAGAAAACTATTTAGTGTTCTGTGTACTTACTGTCATTTCTGCTCTAAAGTTTTTCAATTCATTGATTAACTTCTTGGTTTTCTCTTCTGTGGCATGACTTCGTTTTGCACTTACACCTTGAAATATCTTTATGATATCCTGAATCTGATTTTGGCCATGAAATACTGTCCTGGCCTCTTCGTTGTGAACATAATTTAGTTGCTGTTGAAGCCACTTATTTTGCATTTCTAGATGAGAAATCCTCTTCTCAAAGGATTCCAGATTTCGAGTGTTTGTATCACTTTGATACACATATACAATTTTTTCCTTTAGATGTTGCATTTGGCTTTCATATCTCTCATCCAGGGGACTTTGGAGAAACATCTGGATAAATACATTTGGAGTAGAAATAGATGACTTTACTCAGAAAAAGCATATGATGTTAAGAACATAGATATTTGTACCATATACTACTAAACTGATATAATTCAAACATGCAAAGCCTACACAGAACTCATGAAATATTCAAAATAAAACCAGGAGCAGAGGAATAAAAATATTAGATCACTTTTTCTTTTTGTTAAATTTATTAGGGTGACATTCATGAATAAAAATTACATAGGTTCCAGGCAGACAACTCTACAGTACTCTGTCTATGTGTTCCAATATGTGTTCACCTTCCAGAGTCAGCTTTCTTTCAATCCCCGTAGGTTTAGTTCCCACACCCTCCTCTCCCACTCATCTTCCCCCTTACCCTCAGGTAACCACCACATCACTTTTTCAATTACACATTTCAAAATTTGTTTTCACAATATAAAATACCCTTACATAAATACATGCAAAGATTTATTTCTGGGATAATGTCATAATAAGCATTTTATGTGGAATAAAAATATTTGTCAAACACCAGTATATGTCACAAGGAGACAAATGTTTAAAATGAACGTAAAAAATTTTTGTGATTGTAGAAGAGAAATGCTTATGTGATGGTAGAACTGTGAGGCATTCTTAAAGACTTCTATCTATGATGTATGAAAGAAGTAGAAAACAGTATATTAAAATTCCAAAGGTTTCTTTATTCCCCTGTGAGCACACAATAAAGTCTAATTTTCTATCGATTCCATATAGCATGAGAATTCAGCATCGCAGGGTAAATCTATGATAAAGACATTAATGATATTAAGATTCTCCAAGTTGAAGATGTAAGTCTTCAAACACAGCTATGAGTACCAATAAGGACCAAATGAAGAGAGTTGCACGCACACACACACACACACACACTTATACACACACATGCACATACAAGCCATCAGCATATCTGAGTTTTGCCTATGAAAGAATTTTCAACTTAGGTTTTACTATAAATAACAAAGTTAATAAGTGTTCTTATGAATAATATGACATGAACCCATTGATGAAGAGATTTTTAAAACTAAAACACATCATTTTTCAAAGATAATGTTGTACACGCTGTCACCAGTGTTTTCGACGAGAAAACATCATCACTTGTGATTTCATTCACTTCATGTGTGTCCGTGTGTCCTTGTGAATTGCAGCTATTATTAAAGACCACTCAGAATCTCAGAATCTCCCGCTCCTGCACTTGGTGAGCTGCTCTCAGTCTTGCAGCTGAGAAATAGTGCCCAGTGGGCTCAATCCCAGGCTGCCTGTATCCCAAGCCCCTGCTGGGACCACATTCTGCTCAGCTCTTCCTCTCCCCACCCTGCTCCCACATCACACCTTCCTCTGCTGGGTTCCTGCCTTTGGCCCCGCTTCCTGACCAAGCCCTAAAGTGAGGCCCTGTGCTAGGCAGGCAGAGAACACACACAGGGACTGGTGAAAGTCTGTGTACCTCGCAGCCCTGCTCAGTCTATTCCTGCCCTGGAGGATGCCTCAGACCAGAGCTGACAGATGCTCCCTGCATCACTGTTGATGACCAAACAACTGTCTATCCACAGGGGACCAAATAAAAAACACATGTGACTTCTGCACAGTGCACATCTGTGCAGCCACTGCAAAGAACAAAATAGTCCTTTGGAGAACAATATGGAGGAGATATTGTTAGGTGAAGAAAGCAAGAACAGAAGACATGTTTTAAAGGAGCCCATTTCATTGTTCTAAAATGTGTACCATGAGTGTAATGACACTGAATGATTACTGTGATGATAGTATTGATTTTATAGTGAGGCTGAAGTTCACAAAACAATATGACCATTTTAAAGTGAAAAATTCAGTCACATTTAATTCACAATGTCTTGCAACCATCACCTCTAATTTCAAAACATTTCTTCACCCCAAAAGGAAACCCCATTCCAATAAGACAGTCACTCCCCATTTCTCACACCACCAGCCCTGGACAAGAAAAAACAAAACAAAAACAAAACTTTTTCTTTTTCACAACTGACAGAAACCTAAGTAAGACAAAAGAGACTTGTAGATAGCACTCAATGAGTTGACATATCATGATAGTCTCCAAAATTAAAGAAGATCCTATGAGTTTACATGACAAGATCGCAGAAAGTCAATATTCCATTGGAAAAATATGAAGTTGGATCCAAACCGCCCAACTTCACACAAGCACACATTCTCCAAAGTTCAGATATTTAGTATAAAATGTGGAGTTCATGAAAGTAAAATATATATATATATATAAAATTTTCAGAGAATAAAAATGGCAACAAAACCAGCAGGTATATCAGAAAAGATTAAGAAATCTGACCACACTGTAAAACAGAGTTTACAGTGTGGCTCTAAAGCTATCCTACAGTAAGAGTATTGACTCTGCATCTATTTGGAGAAATTAAATTCCCTAAAATTCTTATTTTCTACAATGTTCTAAAGATACTATACTTTTCTGATATTTTCACAGCCAGTTATTAAAATTAATTCTGATAACTGACATCAGTGAACTCCTGTAGTTACCACAGTCTAGAGAGAGAGATTCAAAAGACAAGCAGGTTCAGAATTTCCTCAGCACTTCTGACTCTACAAGCGTGCTCTCCCATCAGAGCACAGCAATGACTCTTATGGAAAGATAACAGTTTAAAAGAAGACTTGCATTTCAAAAACTCAGGGTAAAAAAGGTTACACTCAAAGTTCTCTGAGAACATCATGAGATTTTTTGCTGCTGCAAAGACTTTTATTTCCCCTTCATAATGCTTAAAGTACTAATAAATGTGAAATAGGGGAAAACTCACTGACCTATTTTACTAGGAATGAAATAAGTCATCAACAAATTATCACTAAGTATATACCATGGCACCCCATTTTCTTCAAATTTGTTTGCTCTCAAATAGTATACCACTTGGAGCAAAGTACAACTTTTCTGAAAAGTAGAAAAATGATATGTCAAATATGGTCTCTGAACTGGCTGTACTTTTCTTCTTTACCAACAGTGGGCATGCAAACCAACCTCTCTGTTAGTATAGTCAGGGGATGAAATCACTGCCAATAACTGAGACATCTGTTAGGAGCAACAGTTTGGAAATTACAGAAAGCTCATTCATTCTTACACAAATTCTTGGAAGCCTCCCTTTGGGATCAGGCCATTGTAAATGTCACTACTTGACTGTTGGACGAAAATGAATTTCAATCAAGGACATCGTGTATTTCAATAAAGCAAAAATGTCAGCCCCTTCTAAAATATGTGCACATGCGAGCACGCGCATGTGCGCACGCGCGCACACAGACACACAGACACACAGATATGCTCTTAAAATCCTATGTATTTTTCATATGTGTAGTTTGGGTTTTTTAAATACACGCACACAAATACATATACATATGAAAATTACCAAAAAAATAATACCTCAGAATTCATTTTCTTATGATCTCCTTCTGTCTCCTTTGGTTTGCAAAGGTCAATTGTCAGAACTATTTCATGATTCTGTCCTTGAGATAGTGTCTTTGGAGTGTCATTCTGCTCTTGTTCAACCTACAGACTCAAACATGAACAAAGAAAAATTAGAATATAAATAAACTCTAACTGTGAAACTTCTGTCTATATTTACTTACTCCCGAGTTACTGGACTGTAACTAAGAAGTGAAAAACAACATGCCTTAGTCTAAGTTAGGAGAAAAACATGAACTCGCAAAACTAATTTTGCCATGTTTTGAACTACAACTTGTTACATGGTAAATCCCCCCCCCCAAAAAAAAGACGTAATCATTGATTTTAAATGTTACAAAGGCTTCCTCACTTAAATATTTTACTTCACCATATCTTAACTACTGAATCCCTCCAGTGCACTGAAGAAGACTTTTCAAGATTAATAACTGGAAAGGATATAAAGTTTTCCTTATTAGGGACAAAAATTATTAACATCAATCAGAATGAATATAGCAAAATCTTAAATTTTAATTCAAACCATATATTATCATAGTGTCACTCATTGCTATAATTATCTGTTTCGTCCACTAGAGAGAGTGGATAAACAATTGAGTGATATATACTGGTTTTCTAACATAAAATGAAAGAAATTATAAAGTTATTGTTTCTACCCTAAGAACAATGGGGCCCATCTTGAAAGGAATGACTCTCATAATAGGCAGCTGAATAGATTTCATGCCCCCATATTCTCCCTGAAGGTTGACTCTGGCATCCATTACATAGAGGTCACAAGGCAGAATAAATAGATCACCTTGGTATAGTGACCAGCAACACAAACTGCAAATTTTGAACCACTGAGAATGAGGACTCCTTTCACATGAATACAACTCAGTGGCCTTTATTATTATATTGTTCAGAATTTCAACAATTTAATCTTATGATTCAATATTTGATGTTACCTACTTTATCATCTAAGCAAGTTAAGAAAACAAAAGAAGCAAATAATATTCAGGACAAATTTTTTGGACTTAATCCCAAGGATAAAATTGAGCTGTGAGGGACTATATAAATTCTAACAATATTTTAAGTTTTGAAATTCATTCAGATGTTATAAAAATAATATTTTGTTATGACCTATTGACTTTGAAAGGTTAGCTCAAAAGATAAGTTCACCTGGACTATGTTATGTTATTAAAGCACAGAAAACCATATTATACTAGCAATTTCAATTTCAATTTCCACATACACATGTGTGGTTATTTCCACTTCCATCAAGTCTCTCTTGCTCTTCCTCTGATGTCATTCCTAAGGGTAGCTCTGCAGACAACATACATATTAGTTAAGATCAACTACTTAGAAGAGTCAGGTAAAGCTATCATCATGGTAAAAATAGAAAATAACATTTTATCAATGGAGAATTTAAATTAAGCTTAATCTTTAGCTGATATGTACCTAAGAAATACTTCTAATATCTGAAGGTTGACAAACTATTTGGGAAATAACAGGTGTGACAAACTCCAAGGCATACAAACGTCAAAAATTCATGAATTCATTCAGCCAACATCAATGAAAAACAATCAGAAACAGAACAAAATTTAGAAACACAGGACAAACATATGAAATCTCCTATACTGTACTCTCTACTTTAATATTCCCTTTTGAACAGCAAGGTTCAACTGTAACATAATTAACCATTTCCAAAATTGCTGTTACTTTGCATGCCTTTATCAACGTACACCCTTACTTATATGTACAATGTTTTCCTCTCTTACTCTGACAAATTTCATCTTTTAGGAGGAAGCACTGGGGGTGAAGGGGAAGAGACATGTGGGGTGTCAGGAATGGCTTTTCTTTTTTTAAGATTTATTTTATTGTTGTAGAAAGGAGAGAGAGAGACTAGAGACAGAGAGAAAGAGAGAGACAGAGAAAGAAAGGGCGAGGGCCCAGAGAAGTCTCCATAGCTTTACATCATTACTTGTGACATGGTTTTACTCCACACAAGTGGATGTGAGGCCACAGAGGGCAGGAACCAAACTGGGAGCCTCCTGATAGGAAGCAAAAACCTTTGCTGTTAACCATCTCGACAGTTACCAGATGCAATGCAGTTCAGCATATGGGAGTTCCATGGGCCGGGTCCAGGAATGGAACCGCTGAGCTATTCTGGAATCCCAGGGATGGCTTTTCTAGAGATCTTGCCTGAGCTGACACTAGAACAGTGAGGTTATCCAGAATCAAAGGCATAGAGGGCAGGGAAGGGGTAGAGCCTGCAAGGCTGTACCACCACAGTGGCAGGAGCATACACTAGGGTGCATCCCATC
>PVKE010050867.1:0-10818 GCA_004027555.1 Craseonycteris thonglongyai
CAGTTTACATTCGCTTTTATTTCCCTTGCCTTTGAAGTTAGGTTCATAAAGTCTTCCCTGAACCCAAGGTATATAAATTTAGTACTGATGTATTCTTCTTTTTTAAAGATTTATTTATTGTTTTTGACAGAGAGAGAGAGTGAGATACAGAGTCAGAGACAGAGAGAAGGGGGAGGGCCCAGAACAGTCTCCATAGTTGCACATCATTGGTTTTTCCACATACCGGTAGTTTTATTCCACAGGTGGGCGGGGCTGCACAGGGCAGGAACTGGGCCGGGGTCTCGTCCCGGTGAGAACTGAACTGGGGGCACTCCCCAGTTCAGCATATGGGTCCACACAAGCCAGGGCCGGGATTCGATCCTCGGACCCCAGGGCTGCAAAGTAAGAGCCTAACCCACTGAGCCATCCCGGCTTCCCCTGATGTTTTCTTCTATACAGTTTATTGTTTCTGGTCTTATGTGGAGGTCTTTAATCCACTTTGAGTTAATTTGGGTATATGGTGACAGATCGCAGTTCAGATTCATTCTTTTGTGTGTGGTTTTTCAATTTCCCCAGCACCATTGACTGAAGAGACTTTCTTTTCTCCATTGTATATTTTCCACTCCTTTGTCAAAAATTATCTGTCCAAATATTTGTGGGTTTATTTCTGGGTTTTCAATTCTGTTCCATTGATCTGTGTATCTGTTTTTCTGCCAATACCAAGCTGTTTTGATTATTGAGGCTTTGTAGCATAGATTGAAATCGGGGAGTGTAATGCCTACAGCTTTATTCTTTTTTTGTAGGATTGTTTTGTTGATTCAGGATCTTTTGTGGTTCCATACAAATTTGATGATTAAATTTGATGATATTTTTAACTTTCTTGAAAGAATGTCTATGGAATTTTGATGGAAATTGCATTAAATATGTATATTGCTTTGGGTAATATGACCATTATAGCTATGCTGATTATTTCAATTCATGAACATGGAATATCTTTCCATTTCTTTGTGTCTTTTTTGATTACTTTTAATAATGTCTTATAGTTTTCAATATATAAGTCTTTCACATTCTTTGTTAAATTTATTCCTAGGTATTTTATTATTTTTGTTGTGATTGCAAAATGTATGGATTTCCTCATTTTCTTTTCTGATGTTTCATTGTTGGCATATAAAAATTGCAACTGATTTATGTACATTGACTTTGTATCCTGCAACTTTACAGTATTTTTATATTGTTTCTAATGGATTTCTGGTAGAGTCTTTAGAATTTTCTATATAAAGAATTATGTCATCTACGAAGAGTGACAATTTGACTTCTTCTCTCCCAATTCAGATACCTTTTATTTCTTCCTCTTGCCTGATTGCTCTAGTTAGAATGTCCAGTACTATATTGAATAGCAGTGGTGACAGGGGGCATCCATATCTTGTTCCTGATTTTAGGAGAATTGGCTTCAGCTTTTCCTCCTTCAGTATAAGGTTAGTGGAAGATTTGTCATTTATGGCAGGGGTAGCAAACTCAATTAAAGCATGGGCCATTTGGTGCAACAGGCAAGATTCACGTGGCCATATCACATTTACAACCATCGCCGGAACTGAGTCAGCGTGTCTATACATGCCCACAGGCCCCCAGGAAAGGCACTGGGCCACGTGTATACTTGTCTTCAGTAGTTAAAGGGTTAACAAGGGAATTGTGTGTACAGTATTGCCTCGATCTCCCCTAAGCATTATTTCCTTCATAACAATTTTTTCTATTTTTATTTTATTTCAGAGCATCATGGGCCACAAAAAATTACCTCGGGGGCCGCATGTGGCCTGTGGGTCGCCAGTTTGACACCCCTGACTTATGGCCTTTATTATGTTGAGGTACTTCCTTTTAATTCTCATTTTATTCAGTGTTTTGATCATAAATGAATCTTATATCTTGTCAAATGCTTTTTCTGCATCAATTAATATAATCACCTAGTTTTTATCTTTTTTTTTTTTTTTTGGTGTATCACATTGATTGATTTGCGTATGTTGAAACATCCTTGTGCCTCTAGAATGAATCCCACTTGATAGTGATATATAATCTTTTTAATGCACTGTTGTATTCTATTAGCTAAAATTTTATTTAGGATTTTGCTTATGTGGTGTACTACATTGAGTGATTTGCGTATGTTCAGCCATCCTTGTGTCCCACTTGACTGTATAATTGTATTAATGCATTGTTGTATTCTATTTGCTAATATTTTGTTTAGGGTTTTTCATCAGGATTCATCAAAGATATCAGTATATTGTTTTCTTTTTTTGTATGATCCTTACCAGGGTTTGGTATTAGGATAATGCTGGCCTCATAGAATGAGTTGGGGAGTCATCACTCATCTTTAATATTTTGGAATAGTCTGAGAAAAATAGGTGTTAATTCTTCTTTAAATACTTGATAAAACTTGCTGGTAAGACTGTCTGATCTAAGACTAATGCTTTTGGGGAAGTTTTGGAAAATTGTTTCAAATTCTTTACTGTTGATTTGTCTATTTAGGTTATCCAGTTCTTCTTTGTTCAGTCTACATATACTATATATTTTTAGAAATCTGTTCATTTTTTTCTAGATTGTTAAATTTGGTGGCATAAAGCTTTTTAAAATAATTTCTTATGATTGTTTGTATTTCGGTAATATCAGTTGTAGTTTCTCCCCTCTCATTTTTAATTTTGAAAAAGTGTGTCTTTTCTCTTTGTCCTTTGATGAACCTAGCCAGTGGTTTGTCAATTTTGTTGATTTTTTTCAAAGAATCGGCTCTTTGTTGCATTAATTGTATCTATTATTTTTCTGTTCTCACTTTAATTAAGTTCTGCTTTAATTTTTATTATTTTTTTCCTTCTGCTAATTTTGGGGTTCTTTTGTTTTTCTTTTTCTAGTTCTTTAAGGTGAGATGTTAGGATATTTAATTGTGATTTTTCTTGTTTCTTGGGATAGGCCTGTAATAACACAAATATCCCTCTTATTATTGCTTTCACTGCATCCCAATAATTTGGCAGAGTATTTTCTACTGCCATTAATTTCTATATATTTTTTAAATCTCTTGTTTTACTATTTCTTTGATCCAGTCATTTTTTAATAGCATGTTTTTCAATCTTCATGTATATGTAATATTTTTAAATTCCTTTTTACAGTTGATCTCTAATTTCAAACCTTTGTGGTCTGAGCACTCATTTGCCCATTTTCCTGGGGGTGTGTTCTGCTTCCCTGAGTCTATGGGTTCTTAGAATCGTCTCACCCAGAGCCAATTTGTGTTCGAGCTTGTGTTACTGGGTCTTGGCTTGATAGCCCAACTGGTATAAGGCGAGGCAGGTGTGTTTGGCTGAGACAGAAGTAAATCCCACCATGAGTAGGGCTGCCAACCCCATGTAGCAAGAGTGCACAGCTCAGCTTCTCTCTTTTCTCCCCAGCCCTTACTCACTCTTTTTCCGGGGTCATGCTCTGTTTTCCTGGCTATGGGTTCTTAGAATCACCCTCTTGCCTTCTTTTCTCTAACCTTCAAGTGTTGTCTTGCATTGCATGGATCTCTCAACTGAGGTTGTGTTTCTCAGGGTTTCCCCCATGGAGTCCCCTTTGTTTGAATGTCCTTTCCTGGAGAAGTTTTGGGGTTCTCCTCTTATGCCACCATCTTAGGACCCCCTGTATTTGTTTATGAAGCAATAAAGTCTAAAGCAGAACATTTTACAACCTCATAAAGCAGGCACTTGCTGGAGAGAAGATATAAAAATTACAAGGTGAGGGATAGAGGAAGAGAACAGAAGAGAGAGAGAGAAAAACAAAAAACAAAAAACTTAGTGGCCAGTGCCAGACAATGTCCCTCTGTCTATAATTCTGAAAATCACTACCCTAAGGTTAGAAGGAGCACTGTTTTACTCATCAAACTTTATTGTAACTAGGGGGACATACTGCTACTACAATCTCTATACCCTTCTAAAGAGGATAAAGCTTGTTCAGGAGAAGGGTCTTTTGTCCTACAGACTTAGATCATCTTGACTTTTTGATATAAAGGCCTGACTTAAAACCGTTTGCGGTTGGGTTGAAGAGGAGGTTTATTGATGTACATAAGAGTGAGAGGGATTTGGAGGTCAATGAGGGACCCAAGATGAGATGGGAGAGGGGAGACCAAAGCCCAGGACTAGATGAAAAGGCCCTGGCTGGGGCTTAGAGGTTCACCCTGATCCATGTCTAATATTCAATTGGAAATCTGCCTTGTTTCAATGCAGATGCTTGCCCACTCCATTGTCCACTCCAGGTCTTCTAGCTGATCTTCTGTTCCTGAGAATGGATTGGGCTTTTGTGGGCTTGCTTTTAGGAAGCCAAAGGAGGGCTGGAGTTTCATATATAGGTCAATATGGAAAAGCATATAAAGGCCAAATAATGAAAAATAATCTAAGAAGTGAACAAATTTAGCATAAATATGAGTTAAGAGCCACAGAAGATAACAAAAAAGCATTCAGAGAGAGCTTGGCTTTCCTAGGGCACAGAGTGAGGGTGGGGTGAGAGGTTGAGAAAAATCTTAACTGGATCTGGGATTTCAAAATGCTATTATCATACTGAAAACAAAAATACCTCCCACAAGTACCCCTCAACAATCTGGTGTTGGGGAAAAGAGCGGCTGGACTGTGAACCTCAGTGCTGGGGTAGAGAAAGCACTAGCAAGTTCAAAAACGTGCATAATGTGGGCTCATCCATTGGTAGTGGAGGTGAAAATTTAGACCATTTGGGGTGAAAGCAATTTGGCAACATATAAAGAGCCTTAAATATCTTCATATCTCTTGTTGCCGTAACTTCACTACTGAAGATCTATTCTTAAAAAATAATTCTTAATTCAAAGATGTTCACTGTGAGATAATGGTAGTACTAGAAAACATAGAAAGCAACTAAATGCCCAATAATAAAGCCAGGAATAAGTGAATTAGACTGTAGCTATAATATATGCTGGAATGTTTTACAATCATTGTAAACTCTTGACAAAAAATTTTAATGATGGGGAAAATGCTATGCTGTAGCACCGCTAGAAGAAAACCAGGATACAAAATTGTCTTAGGATCTCAGCACTATAAAATAATAATCACAGAAATAGAAATATACTGTTATTCCAGTTGAATGCTTCAGCTGCAGTTCCCATCTTTGGAACTGAATAGGTCCCGCCCACCCATACTTTGCTATATTTCCCACAATTTTTATAATAACCACGAATTACATTAAATATAAGAATATAAGCTTTATTCTAAAAGAGGCAATATAAATTTACAAATGAAAGATCCAGAATGAGCCATCATGTATATTTTTACTCTTAATCTATTAAAGTCAATAGGAAGCCAAACATAGTCATAGATAAATTTACTAACAGGGCCATTGACAAATCAAATTGCATACAGGTGCCAGAGTGTGTCAACAATTCATGACTATAATCTGACACTAATTTAAAAGTAAATAAAATATGAATCTGAATAGCTGCTACAGTGACATTTGATTTCTCAAAACATTATAACCTGATTCTGATGGCACAAGTCATGACATACACCAACTTATCTGTGTCCAACTATTTCTATATGATAATGGATATGTTCATGAATGTGAATGTTTATGACTATACATGTATATGACATATACATTTATATACATTTATATATTTATAAATATGTATTTATATACATACACATTCTGAAATACATGTAAATATTTATACAAACAGGCTGTTTGTATGAATATTTACATGTATTTCAGAATGTGTATGTATATAAATACATATTCATAAATATATAAATGTTTATGAATGTGTTTATTTATATATGTATACATAAACATGAATACATGTATGAATATAAATGTTATGTTTGTGTTTATGTTTATGAATGGGTTTATTTAAGTAGGTGTACAAATATGTACACATGTATGAATGTGTATATGTTTATATATGTGTTTGTGTGTATGGATGTACATATGAGTACATATATGTATATGTTTATGTTTATACGTATACATAACAAATTCTTCCCTCAGCTTCCAGCTACATAATTCTAGAAACTAAGATTTCCTTTGAAAGTGGTGACTTTAATTGGGTGATGACATTTACTACTGAATAAAAGTATATAAGACAAAAAAAATTTTTTTAACCTTAAGACCATAATAATTATATTAGTCTTGCACAGGTTGATACAATCTATTTAACTTTTCAAGTTTTAAATAAATTCTATACCTAATTGCTTAGAAAATAAGTTCCTGGTGACAGAAATTTATATTGTTGATCATTGAAATGATGGCTAAAGTAACCACTGTGGGAGGACTTATGTGTTTCCATGCCCATCACTGGAGCAGTTAAAGTAATAGCATTCTGATGTTCAAATTCACTGGGACTTTGATTAAACTTTTTTGATGTTATTACTTTTGACTCAATTGAAGCACATAAGCCCCTAGTCTAAAGAAACATTTGAGAAAGTTTAGAACAACAAAGTAGAAGAATTTGCAATGGAATAAATATCTTTT
Organism: Craseonycteris thonglongyai; assembly: GCA_004027555.1. NCBI lineage: Eukaryota > Metazoa > Chordata > Mammalia > Chiroptera > Craseonycteridae > Craseonycteris > Craseonycteris thonglongyai. The sequence continues at coordinate 6,484 of PVKE010050867.1, forward strand.
TAGCCTAAACAGCAGTAGACATTACAGAAAACACTATTATATCATCAGTAGCTTTCTTCTACACCCATCGGGGGGTCTGTAATTATGTCATAATTCATATTTAATTGTTTCATCTGAAGACCATTATCTCATTTCTTCCTGATTGTCTTATTCTAGCTGTTTATATTTTTCCTGTTCACAATATCATAATTTTCAGACTAAAATATTGAGCTTAGAGAATATTAGTTTAGTTATAAATAATATATGTATATGATTTAATTTTCATTTTAACTTTTTAAGAAAATCAAACTAATCCAAAGATGTCTTGTGTCTTAACTATGGGACTCTCCATTTTGAATGCTTTAAAATACCACATTGCAATGGGCATTCATAGCTACAGTTTCCTTTATAGCAAATATTAAACATTTTTTACAGAGTATGGTGTTAATTACTGTTATAAATATTTTCAAATAAAAGAATAGAAAATGCATATACCATACAAAATCTACAGTTTCTTAAGCATACAAAAGAACTGAATCCCAACATTCCTACAGAGAAGTAAAAGCTACATTGGTAAAGCCTTTTTCTTTGGAACATAGTCATTTCAAAGCTGTAATGTTCATTTTTATAAAATGGTTTTGTGAAATTCAGAAAGACTGTTAGCCAAAGTGTTGGTCTTTGTTTAGACCTAACATTGGAGGAAATTGAGTTTTGACTGAGGGAAGAATGAATTTCTGCCTGCTGGGGAGGGGAGTTTGTTCACACGCAGTCCTTTCTCTGTGAGTCTTAATGCTTTGGGCTGAGGTTGGGGGTCATGGTGTTGATCAATGCAAATTTATGCTCACATTTGGAAAACAGCCCCAAATGGATATCTTCCAAATAGGTAAGCACCAGTTCTAGTATAAAGAATAGGGCTAGTGCAGTGGTATGCTGGGGAATATGTTAACAACAGGTTCTCCAGTGGGGGTGGAGGGTTGGGAGAGCCCTGCTTAGTAGTGTTGGCCAATTTTCATAGTATGAATACTCCCACCATGGCTGATTTCAAGCAGACATGGTGATGTTATTAGATGTGGAATTGGGATGAAAACCGGGGATCATGGCATCATATAGTACATTTACCATGCAATAGACATGAATAACTACAAAAGCATGAACAATAGCAAAATACTGGTATAGAAAATGTAGAATGATGTTTTGAGTATTTATTAGCTGTGTTGTTCATATAGTTTATTTAATTGTGAGATTATACATTACAACTTAATTTTTAATAATGGCTGTATATTTCAGCGGGCTCATAAAATTCCTGAAAATTTAGCAGTTGGTTCTCAGGAGCCATTCTGAGATGACTCAGCACTGCTATGTAGCACCTTACCCTTAAATGTACCTAGAGCCAGACATGTGAGAAAGGGTGCTAAGGAGAAAGACAGAGGCCACACCAAATAGCAAAAAGGAACCTGGGCAAAGATCAGAAGAAAATTAAGAAAATAAAGAACAACTAAGCCCTAATAATGTCAGGGAGAAAAGAGAAGATTTTGCATCTTAGTAACAATGATACTGAAGTCAAGCTCAAAGAAAAAAAATAAGAGTTCTTAGAAATTAAAAATATGATTAAAATTAAAACTTTAATAGAAGAAAAAGATTATAAAATTATTCAGAAATTGGAACAAAAGCCAATAAGATGGAAAATACAGCCAAAAAACTTAATGACCCATACAGGAGATAAAATATTTGATCAGGGGGTGGGGGGGGGGTGCCTGGATAGCTCATCAGGTTGAGCACTTGCTTTGCAAATATGAGGTCTGGGGATTGAACCCTGGCCCTGACCTGTGCAAACCCATATACTGAACAGTAGCACAACTGGTAATGGCCAGGATGCCGGTAAAGTTTCTTGCCTCCCATGCAGGAGACCCCAAGCTCGGTTCCCACCCAGCACGGCCCCACATCCACCTGTGTGGAATGAAACTATGTCACAACTAATGATGTACAACTACAGAGACTGCTTTGGGCTCTTCCCCGCCCCCACTTACTTTCAGACAATAAATTTTTTTTAATCTTTTGAAAAATGTAAATCATTAAAAAATAAATTAAAATAAAAAATAAAATATTTGATTAGTACAATTCTAGAAAGAACAAATAAAAAATTTTTAAAGAAAAAAATTATAAAAGAATTAAAGAGGGAATACAGGGATGGCTCAGTGGGTTGAATACTAGTCTTACAGCCTCAGGGTCTGAGGGTCATATCTCAGCTCTGGCCCGTGCAGACCCATATGCTGAACTAGGGTGTGCCCCCCACTTTGGTTCTCACCAGGGTGAGCTTCCCATGTGGGAGGTCCCTGGTTCATCTCTCACCCCAGGTATGCATTCCATGTAGAAGGCCCCAGCTCATGGGAGCAAGCTTCCCATGTGGGAGACCCCAGCCCAGTTCCTGCCCTGTGTAGCACTGTGCCCACCTGTGGAATTAAACTGTGCCAAAAACTGATGATGTACAACTATGGAGACTACTCTGGGCCCTCCCCCTTCTCTCTGTCTCTCTATCTCTCTATCTCTCTGTCAAAAATAATTAAAAATAAATAAATCTTTAAAAAAGAATTAAAGAAAATTTACCAAACTGAAAAACATGAGTATCGAGGCTACCAATGACCCAGACAGAATGGACAAACTCCAACATATAAAAATACAAATAAAGAGGACGTAACTCTTGAAGCTTCAGTATACTTGGATCAAAAGATGATCCTTTTTAAATGCTTCAGTCATGAAGGAGAAAAAGGAGTCCATTAGAAAGGATCAAAAATCAGAACCACTCTAGGACTCTCAGCACTAGAAACTGGAAGACAATGGGGTAATAACTTTAAAACCCAATCTAGACGTCTATCCCCAGCCAAACCACCAACTAAGGATGAGTACAAAAAATAAGGTAGTGATTAAAATTTTTATCTTCCATACACATTTTCTTGTGAAAGTTAGTAGAAGTTGTGATCCACCAAAAAGAAGGCAAAGCTGTTAAGTGGCTGATAAGGGACCCAGGAATCAGAATCTAGCCAGCAGAGTGGTTTAACTATCCCAGATGTCCAGGAGAAGAGTCCAGAATACAAAATGAAGTAGCAGTTCTCAATAGCAGTTGGTCCAGATGGAATAAAGTCAAGCTAATATTTGTATTTAAATTACAATAGTTCTCCCTTAGCTACAACTATGGAGACTACTCTGGGCCCTCCCCCTTCTCTCTCTCTCTCTCTCTCTCTCTCTCTCTCTCTCTCTCTCTCTCTCTCTCTCTCTCTCTTTCTCTCCCTCATTCTCACTCTCACTCTCACTCTCACTTTCTCTCAAACAATAAAATAAATCTTAAAAAAAAAGAAGTTAAATTTTCCTTATCTTAGTAGGTCAATAAATAATATCTAAAGCTGAAAACTCAAGAAATAACAATATAAGCATGATATTCAGATATAGAGTGCAAACACCAGTGAAACAACTATAAGAATGGAGAATGGGGGAAGCTGGGATGGCTCAGAGGGTTAAGTGTTCACTTTGTAGCCCTGGGGACAGAGGATCAAATCCTGGCCCCACACATGCAGACTCATATGCTGAGCTGGGGTGTGCTTCCCATGTGGCAGGCCCCCAGGTCATTTCTCACCTCCCGGTTTGGCCCCTGGGTCAAGGGATTGTCCCTCCCATGCGGAAGGCCCCTGGCCAGTTCCTGCCCTTTGCAGCCCCTGCTCACCTGTGTAGAACAAAACCATGTTGAAAGCTGATGACATACAACTATGGAGACTGCTCTGGGCCCTCCTTCTTATCTCTGTCTCTCTCTGTCTCTGTATTTCTCTGTCTCTGTCAAAAACAATAAAATAAATCTTAAAAAAATAAAGAAGAATGAAGAGTGGCTGCCTCCAGACTGTGGGAGCTGGAGGTTAGGAGGGGTGACATCAGGGATACTTTCACCCCTCTGATCTTTGAATACTGAGAACCAGCAGTGGACAGACCAAGGGGAACAAACCATCACCATTGACACCACATCCATGGCTGTGTAAACAGATGCAAAATAGTCATGTTGACCAAATTCTCAAGTCTCCAGAAATTCACATGATGTGGTGTAAGGGTCATAGTTTCATCTAAAAGTCATCAGACACATTACAAATGACACATAGTGATCAAAACTGTCTCCCGGGAAAGCCGGGACGGCTCAGCGGGTTGAGCGCTCGCTTTGAGGCCCCGAGGACCGAGGATCGAATCCCGGCTCCGGCCCGGGCGGACCCACATGCTGAACTGGGGAGTTCCCACAGTTCGGTTCTCTAGCTGTCTCTGTCTCTGTCTCTCTCTCTATCTGTCAAAAGTAAAATAAAAATAAATATGCACTGAAGATAA
>PVKE010050868.1:0-10819 GCA_004027555.1 Craseonycteris thonglongyai
AGAGACAGAGACAGCTAGAGAACCGAACTGTGGGAACTCCCCAGTTCAGCATGTGGGTCCTGCCTGGGCCGGAGCCGGGATTCGATCCTCGGTCCTCATGGCCTCAAAGCGAGCGCTCAACCCGCTGAGCCGTCCCGGCTTTCCCCGCATAGAGAATTTTTAAGGCAATAAAAATACTCTTTATGATACTATAATAGTGGAATCATGTTGTTTGTACATTTGTCCAAAACCACTGAATGTTAAATCAAGAGCTAAACTTTAATTTAAACTATGGACTACGGACAATTACAATGTGTCAATGAAGGTCCATCAATTGTAACAAACTTGCCACTTTGGTGAAGGGTATTGATAATGGGGAGGCTACACATGTGTGCGAGCTAGAGGTATAGAGGAAATCACTGCACCTTCCTTTCAATTTTGCTGTGAACCTAAAACTTGTGACAAAATAATAATAATAATAATAATAATAATAAATATTAAGTCCTAAAATATTTGACTTTGCAAAGCTCTTTTCTTCCTAAATAGTATATGTGTGTGCCTACATATTCACGCTAAATAGCCTCAAATGTATGCTATCCCTTATCAGTACCACGACATCTGCACATACCTTGTCTGCCTTCTCCAGACTGATGATATATATAAACTCTAGACCAGTAATTTTACCAGTCCAATCTAATACAGTTTAAATAGTAATTATTCCACCAAAACAAAATACTTTCTTTTTGTTCATGTGAGAAATCCATATTTTTTGCTTCCTTTTTTTTTGGCCTGATTTTAAAAAACTCTTTTACTCCAAAATTAACAGATAATCCTTATGAATCCTGATAGCATGGCCACTGCTATCACGTAATTTTCTTCTTGAACAAGGACAAATCGCAAGTCCACCCTCTGAAGCTAAGCAGGTGAATAACATAAGTAGCTAACTTTCATATTTGGTGGGTGTAGTTTTGTTTTGTTTTCTTTTTCATTCCATGGTGCCCCCATTTCATTCCTGAAGAGGCTCTGTCTCTGAAGTCTGAGGCCAGAAAATAGAAGGGAAGGAATGAGTATTGTTAATGAACCCGTTTGTGGGTTGGCCTGTCTGAGAGGCATCTAACTGGGTTTTACTTTCTGTAAATGAAAGAAATGCAAGGGACTGAGCCATATTTAATCATCCTTAAACTCCTCAATACATATAAATAATTTAGTTGTAAAACAATTCCCCAGAGAAAATAGTCTTTCTACTCCTTGATGCCAAATTACTTCTTCGACTTTTAATTTTTTTTGAATTGACTTTGATTATCATAGTCTGGGTCAAAGGACAGTTTCCTGTAATTAATGTATTGAATCATTATTTCATCTTTTTACCTAGAGAAATAAGTTGAGGAAAAGATAACATTTCATAAAGCTCATGTCATATTTGGGTCATGAGGAGTGAGTGAAATGGCTTTTGACAAGATATATTTCAACTGACATGAACATGAGATCTTGAGAGTGTTCTGTTCCCAAGGACCAAAAAATGTCAGCCTGACTTCCCAGCTTTCTCAGCACATTTGCTTCTGCCTCCATGAAGGTGTATCAGGTATCATCTGTGGTCATGTGTTCAGCTAATTAAAGGACAGAACTGCTATCCCCACAAATGCTATTTACTCCATTTCTCACAAGTCAGGTAATGGGTCAGGGCTGGGGCTGGGGTATCAAAAGGGTTGAGGACTTTAGCAGGGAGCACATCACACGCTCCCTGAAGGTGACGCCAGCGCTTCCTCACCACTGTTCTAGTCTGTAGGAATGTGGCCTAAGATTTCCAGAGAGGATTTATTTATTTATTTATTTATTTATTTATTTATTTATTTATTAGATTTCTTTTATTGTTTGAGAGAAGGTGAGAGAGAGAGAGAGAATGAGGGAGAGAGAGACAGACAGAGAGAGAGAGAGAGAGAGTGAGAGAGAGAGAGAGAGAGAGAGCAAGCAAGCACAAAACAGTCTCCATAATTGTACATCATTAGTTGTGACATGGTTTCATTCCACACAGGTGGATGTGAGGCTGCATTTGGAGGGAACCAAATTGGGGGCCTCTCTCATGGGAGGTGAGAAACTTCACCATGATCCCAGTGGTTACCAGTTGCGCCACAGTTCAGCATATGGGTTTGTACTTACTGGGAATTAAACCCCAGATCTTGGGATTACAAGGCAAAGATTCAACTGTTGAGCTATTCTGGCATTCTCAGAGCTGACTTTGCAACAAATACACAGTGATAGAGAACCGACTCTGGGCAGTGAGCACATAATGCAATACATAGATGATGTAATATATAATTTTGCTTTATTATAAAAAAATTTAAAAGATTTATTTTATTATTTTGACAGAGAGAGACAGAGAGAAAGGGGAGGGCCCAGAGCTCTCCATAGTTGTATGTCATCTGTTCTCAACAGTTTCATTCCACATAGCTGGGTGGGGGGTGGGTGGACCCATGAAGGGCAAGAACTAGGCAGGGGGCCTCCCGCATGAGAGGCTCACCCCCTTGAGCTGGGGGCCAAATTGGGAGCCTCCCACATGGAATGCTTGGCCTGGCAAGAACCAAATGGGGGGCCTCCCACATGGGAAACACACCCCAATTCAGTTTATGGGTCCGCACGGGCCGGGTCTAGGACTCGATCCTTGGACCCCAGGGCTACAAAGTGAGTACTTAACCTGCTGAACCATTCCAGCACCCCCAATATATAATTTTATACTGGGGACTTATGTAATCTTTACCAACCAACGTCACCTCAATAACTTTAACAATTAATCAATCAATCAATCAATCAATAAAGACAATTACAAAATATGATTGTTTCTTTTAGGAACTCCTAAGTATTTAATTATTTGCAACAAACTCCATCCTCCCCTACCCCCCCATAACATATGAGAGAACACATTGTGAACTATACACATTTCCTCAATGGGCCTTATGTAATCAATTCACAGGCTGGCAGTCGGAGAACTCTCTCAGCAGTCAGACAATCAGGCAATTAGATTGTCTTAAGCTTAAGACAACTCTGCAAATGCACATGTGAACAAAGTTATCACATCAAAGAGTAACAGAGCCTGAAATGACTTCAAAGATAACTAATCTCCCACCTTCACTTTACAAGGTTTCATAGGTGTTTGTTGGCAGAATAGAGAATTTTCTGACTCATACACAAGAGGTCTTTATATTCCATCACTTCATCTCAAATCTGTATTTAATAGTTCCAGATATTTTCTATGGAAAAAAATCATTCAATAAATATGTGACTATTACTCTTCCTAAAATAATTAAAAAATGTCTTTCTGACCTATCTCCTCTTTCTGCATCACCTCTCCACTTTTTTAAGTCTGCAGCTACCAGCACATGTACAATATATGAATGAACAAACTTTACCATAAAAAAAAAGAAAAGTAAACGAGAAATAAGTGAAAAAATTCTGATATGTTCAAATTCTTGTAAAGTCAAAATGCACTTATAATTTATACTTTCTAGTGGAGGAATACTATTGGCCATTTCATTCACTGGCACATATATTTATTAATATCTAAGAATTTTGTGAATAAAATTGTTATTTGAGGAAACATTGACTGTATTAGAAGAAGGTGCCAATCCATAGTGACTTCACACAGTATAGAAACGAGAGCATCAGCTCTTAAAAAAGAGAAATCAACATGCTGAGTGAAAAATGTCTACCTTAGAGATACCTCGTTTGCTTCGGCTTGTATATCTGTAAAGATTTAGGCCTGTCAGATAATTTTTTCTTTTTCCTCTTGGTTTTTAGAATGAATATCTTGCAAAGTTATCTTTGGTTTGACCTTCTGATAAAAGACAAACTATGTGCTCTTCAATGCCCAATCACCAGCGAAGAATACAACAAAAATCTCAATATTCAATTTTCTTGCTTTTGTTCTGGTATGTAAGAAATCTCCCATGGTTTTACTCCTGTTTTGCAAATTTAATTTCCTGCTGCTACTTGCAAGTAGCTCCCTAACCAGCCTGTCTTTCGTTGCTATGTACCCTACTAACAGGGAATTCATGACTCCTCAGGAAATTTTAATAAAGAGCACCGGAGAACACCCATTGGTTTTCCATTCAGTTGTTGTCTAAATAATATAAGAACTTTGAATTTAACTGGTGTTCTAATGAACTTTGGAAGCAAGTAGCTCAATGTGTAGTTGGCAAATGTAGGTACAATAAAAACTAGCTGTTTTGTTGTTTTGGACATAGGATGAAGTACAGAAGATACAGAGGACATGAAGGTGGTTTTCACATGGAGAGGCATACTTTGAATATGGAACATCCACCCCCATTCTCTCCTTCAGATTTCCTTTGTCATTACTCTGTCCCCATGAGAAAAATGTTAAGGTTTATAGTAAGAGTCCAAAGCTCAAATGCCAACAGAAGCCAATCATGTCATATAGGGGTCTGCAGGCTGTTTAAATATTCCTCATTTCCATAAAGAAATATGCTCTCTCTCATTTTTTTCTTGATATACATATACATGGCCCCTCTAACATACTTCCCCCCTCCCATTTTTACTATTAATAGAAACATAGATAAATACCACTCTGCCATTTAAAAATGTGTTTTGGAAAATGGTAACTGCATTTGAACACAGCACTGGGAAGAAGAGGGATTTGTGGGGCTTCCTGACTGGGCTCCAGCCTTTGAGACTGAGTGAGCTCTGTCACGTGTCATGTGGGAAATAAGATATCTTGGTGTGGAAGCATCCTGACTTTTTCATGAATAAGACTCATCACCATTACCTCTTGCCTGAATTCCTTCAAAGGCTTCCCTCATTACTCTTCCTGCTCCAATCTTCCTAACATTTTCCACATAATAAAATCATTTTAAAAGACGTACATCATGTTATGCTTAAGACTTCCATGGCTTCTCATTGCAATGAAGATAACATGCAAATCTCTTATCATGGGCTACCTGCGATGTCCTTTATGGTCTGGCTGTGCCCATCATTCCAAGTTCATCCCTGCTCCACAGACTTCCCACACAGTCTCCTGGGCAGGGAGCCCTCCCCCACTCCCCGCTTGAATGGCTGGCTCCTTCTCTCCCTTCAGGGCTCTGCTTAAATGTCACTTGCTCAAAGAGACTCAACTTGAACAGCTCACCACAAATTAATGCCACTCCCATTTTATTTTTCTGTGTCTCTGCACTCAATCTGTTTGTTTCATGATTTTATCACGATGAGAAATTAGTTATGAATTTGTCTGTTTAGTCATATTTCTTGTATATTTGCTGTCAAAGATGTCTTGTAGGGTAGGGAGAATGCCTGCCTTGGTCAGTTTCTGCCCAGTGTCCACTAGAGAACCTGGTACAGAGTGGGTATTCAATATATGCTTGGTAAATGAATGCAGCAGCAGTTATAACTGCCTTTCCACCTGTCTCCACAGGCAAGCACAGTCCAGTTAATCCTGATGTAACTTGAAACCCTGGGTGGGAAGGCAACTGGGACCAGGGGACACCATTGCTTTCCCCAGACCTACTCATTTTGGAATCTAAAACAAGACTCCAAATTCGGAATTTAAATTTGGAATTCTCTGATTCCTTGGTGTTCTAGACCAGCATGTAAACACAGGGGAGAGCTGCCTTATGACCCATGAGCCTCATTCTAGCCCTTTTCCCCCTTCTCTTCTCTCTGCTCTATCTTGCACTATATCAGGGCTTTTCAAACCTCTTCCCCATAACTTCTCCTGGCCACACTTTCACCTAGCGGTGTGTACACCAGCAACTCAGTCTATCCTCAAGAGAACGGAATAGAAATGAGGTTCAGGCAGGTCCTAGAACTGAGTTGGGAGTGTTCAGCTGTGATTTTGGGTGGTCTAAATGGCAGTGGGCTTTGGGTGGGCATGCCCTCTTGGTCAAACTCACTCCCCTCCCTGTGGGAACAAGAATCTTGGGTGAGGACCCCAGGCGAGCTCCCTAACACATTGAGATCAGGAGAGGGAGGCAATTGCCCATGTCTAAGCATTGTATTGCCTCTTTCCAAAGGTATGTTGATATGGCCATTGCCAAGAAGGAAAAAATATTTTGAAACCAAAATGAGAACATCAAGATACGCAGAACAATTAGTGAAAACACGTCTCTTTTGCTTCAAGGCTCCCCACCAACCAATGTCACAAGCTCCTTGCCCATGTCTTACTTCCTCACCACCCCACAACTGCCTCTGTACCTACGCTTACCTCCGATGATATATAAGCCAGTCTATGCCCATTGCTTGAGCCCTGCTGGAAGATATGCTGAACGCCACAATAAAAGACAGGCACTGCCCACTTTAAGCCACATCTCAGAGGTACCAAGGAGTCGAATTTCTATTAGAGACTTGTCAGTCTTTCAGTGCTCAACAACAAAGTTACTGCGTCCACTTCCCAGAATCTGCTCTTCTCAGATGATATTTTTTCAACTGACTGTTTACTGTCAAATACCAACAACCAAATGAAAGGAAGTCTTTCATCTTTGAAAATGTTTTTCCAGCTTGAAAGTCTGTCTATCTTTCAAGCAAGATATTCAGCAGCCATTGGTTTGCCAGAAATTTGACTTTCCCCAGTCACACTGGAAATACAAGTCTATTATCAAACAATTATTAATTATTTTGGTTCTGGCTATTTATGCACTTAATGAACTCCTTGGATACTTTTTTCTACAGTGTTTCTAAGACAGAAGATAATGTCAGTGCAGCCTGGAAATGTTATGAACATGATCAAAACCCCTGAATTAAAAGAAAAATAGGAGAAAGGTCTTGCTCTGGGATAAATCAAGGGAAGGAAAGAATCAAAATTCTGCCAGAATAGGATATCTTTCGGCCATCACCAGTTTGGAAAAAACATCTGTCTGGTCTTACCTGCCCTCCCTACCTTTGCCCTGTCTCCTGACACCTATCCCAGAATGCAGGTTGTGAAGTCATTGAATGGCAGAGGCAGAAAATTTAGCTCTTGTTTTGTTTAATCCCTGTGTCTTGTTAATGCCAAAAAAGGCTCAGAAAAAAAGAAAAGCATTTGTTTAAGGGTAAAGGTCACCAGTGTAATCACTGTCATCCCTATTATAATTAAAGCTGCTAAGTTTCCATTGGTCAGTTATTACAGATCAGGCCTTGGGCTAAGCACTTGATACCCATCATCTCAACATGATATTGAACTTGGAGTCTACAGAGATGGGTTCTGGTCTCAGAAATGGCACATGTGGAAGTAAAATTAATCTCTATAGCCTCAGGGTTCTGGCCTTTCAGTTCCCTAAGGCCATTTCCATGAGGATAAACGTGAATATCCCTGCATTTCATATGGTTTGTGCTGCTATTTTGTTTTCGAATGGAGCCCAAATTTTAATGCCCAATAGACACTAATTTTCATTTGGTTTTATTTTACATAATTCACAAGACTTTGCCCCAGAAGACTCTCGGCTGTTTTAAAAAACAAACAGGTCTACAAGATATAAAATTATATCTACTGGGAATATTCAAAAGAATAGGCTACAAGCTCTTCTGGCATTTCCCCACAAGGAGCTCCATGGACACTGAAATATGTAACAAGGAAATAATAATTAGGAAATACAGAAATCTTTCTATGGGGAATCTAACACTTATGTGGATGTGAATAATTTAGTGTGTTTGCTTTTAAAAAAGAAAAGGCAAGTCAGCATTGCATTGTAGTTTCAGGTCCTAGATGTCAGGAAATCGATTTCTTAGAAAGAATGGTTTGCAAAAAGAGTGTCCTAAACTATGAAAGGGAAGATAGACTAAAAACAAAAGAAAACACACACACACACACACACACACACACATACACACAAAACTTTTGTGTTCAACTAATGATAGACTCACAGAAGTGACAAAAGTAGTACAGATAAGTCTCATGTACCTGTCGCTTGGCTTCCTCCATTGGTAGCATGTTACTACAGTACATCAGTCAGCTACCCAAGAGATGACTAAGTTTTCACCAGTTTTTGCATACACTCTTTTCTTTCTTCCTTCTTTCTTCTTTTCTTCTCTTCCTTTCCCTTCACTTTCCTTCACTCCCCTCCTGTTCTTCCTCCTCCTCCCTCTTATTCTTCTTAGTTTGGTCAGTTCTTTTGCACGATGATACAGTTTTAGAGTAGGAAAGTACAGCAGACTCTCAGTTAACCAGCCCCCATGGGGATGATAGATGTCAGATAAATGTAAGTAAACTCTTTGCTAACTGGAACTCGAGCAACCAGCATTTTCAAGAACTTGGCAAAACCTGGTTAACACAAAGTCTACTGTATATGGCGTGTGAAATACGTAAGGCTAAGTTTGAACCACAAGCTTTACCACTTTCTGGGATTTACAACCTCTTTGAAACTTTCTCTCCCTGTAAGGTGTTTGTGCTAGCATATTTGAAGGCATTAATGATGAGGTAATGAGTGCTTATGAAGTGCCTGGTCACAGGTAAAGCGCCTTCCTTAAAATGACATTTTATGAGACCTAGAATTTCCCATTACATTTGCTTGCAGATATAATTAAATCTTGTGGTGCAGCCCAATACATGTCACCTACTTAAAAGATATTTTCTGATAATTTATGAGGAGGAGAGAAATGTAAAATGTCTTTGATAACAACAGCAACCTTTTCCTTCCTATCTAAACTATGTCCTTTCTCAGGAAACCCCACTTTTGTCATCTTATTTTCATTCAGCTTTTTTGATGGAAATCTTGCTGGTACTGAAACATGATAGCATCAGTAGAAAGAACATCCTGGCTTAACTCACAAACTATTGCTATGAGCACTGTAGGAACTTTTCATGACTCAATCAAATGCACTTTTCCATCTGTATCTATCTGAACACTGTAAGTCAAAGAGTTTCTTAAAAAACTACATAAACAAAGGAATGCTTACTTTGGAGAAAAAGAGATTTCTTCCTTTTGCAAAAATATTGTTCCTACCATTTTTAAGAGGCTCTGCTAGTACATTTTAAATTATTTGATATGCTAAAAACAATGAACTTTGCCTGGTGTATATCATCCATAACTTTCCAAGAACACAGGTATCGTGGACATTTACTTCATTAACATTATTCATTCATAAAATTAAGAAAGGGAGAAAAGAGAAACCAGAATGATTGTCTCTGTATTCTTACTGCTGCTAGGGAGACAGGCATGATTTCTTTTTAGTACATCTTCCCTTTTTTCTGAGCATCTTATTTGGATGGAAAGCTCTCTGTAAATCACCTCAATAAAGACTAAGTTTAACTACCTCCAGCAAGATTCAGATTTCCATTATTTTATACACTGGAATGCCAATGAGTTTTCCAAAACAGTATTACAACAGAAATGTGGCAATTACAATATAAGGTACAAAGAAAGAATACATATGTTTCTTTCTTAATATATTTTTTAAAGAAAGGGGCAGGAAGGAGCAACAAAGTTAAAAAGATACACACACACACACACACACACGGAGGACCTAGCTGTAGATGAATTGTGGCCCTGTGTGCTGATGATTAAAGCAGCACTAAGTAACCATATGAGATACATTATTAATATTTTACAATATTTGAAGAAAGCTGCTTACTTCATTTTTAGATAGAAGAAAATAAAAACCATCATATCATATCGGAGTAGACTATAATGTTCAGGAAAACATTAGTGAAGGTTTGGGTTTATTAAACAAATGATGAGTTCGTTTTAAATGCACCGTAAAGTGAAAATGAAATAAAAAATAAAATTCTTTGTTTTTAATATTTTTTCCAATCCTATATTTAAAAGATAAGAAAATAAAAGTCTTTTATCATCCTCTATTTAAAATAAATAAAGAAGAAATTAGGTAAAATAATAAAAAAGAAGTTTCTCCCTGGAGGAAGAGACAGAAGAAGAAAAAATTACTTCTTTTTCTTCTCAGAATTGGCCACTGTGTAGGAATGCTTTGACGTCCAAATGCACCAGCTAATCTGAAAACTGAAGGGAGTGGAAGATCCTTTCTTTCACCCTTTTTCAGGCTTCCCAAGGAACCCAAAAGATACCTGCTCCTGGCAACCTTTGCCAAATTTCTTCAATCTATAGTATTTTACATTTTTTTCATCCAGTCCCATATTTATCTAGGTTCTATAACTGATGATGTTATAGGAGGAAACTATACCAATGAACACTGACTACACACAGTTATTAAGTTGGGATAATGCAATATCATGATGCTATCTGGAAATTATTCAAGAGCACATGTGTTAAGATCATCATACACCTCCACCACAAAATGCATATATCTAGTCAACATTCATGGGGCTTATCATGTGTGAGTCACTGTGATTGGTGTTATGAATGAAAAGACTCATTCATCTAATTAATATTTACAGAGAACCTTTTTGATTGTAGGCATGAGGGCTCAACAGTAAACAAGTCACAGCAAGTTTCCCTTTGGAACATATGAATAACTCAAAATCCCTGCTTGTAAGTGGCTCTTACCTCAGGGGAGCAGGGCAGAGGGAGATGCAGGCTTTCAGAAAAGTTATTAAAATGCAATGAACTCAGTATTTAGGAAGGTGGGTCTAGGGAACAAAATTAGAATACTTAAGAACAAAGGCTCTGGAACCAGGAAGCCTGAGTAACAATTCCAGGTCTGCTACTTACTAGCTCATTGATCAATGGCTAAGTTGATTAACTTTTCTGTGCTTCAGTGTCTTTGTGTGTAATATGAAATTTACACTAGTACCTTCTTCATGTGATTAAATAAATTCATGTTAGTAACATTCTTAAAACAGTGTCTGACCATCTTATTAAGAGAAATAAGTCAGACTGAAAGAATCCGGAAACACATGACCTCACTTATAGGTGGAATATAAAACTGAAAGTAACAAAGACACAGAGAC
>PVKE010050869.1:0-10815 GCA_004027555.1 Craseonycteris thonglongyai
TGTGCATCTGGAAACTATCTAATTGTTACCAACCAATGTCACCCCATTAAATTTAACAATAAAAATGAATAAGCTTATTCTTTGAAGCTAAAAACACCCATATACTTGACGTAAAGTATTAACTGCATGTGACAAGATGAAGAACTAGAATTCAAGTCAAGAAGCCTCATTTGTAACTCCTGCTGTGTTATCAGTCAGCTCGATGGCCCTGAACAAGTTACTTCATCCCTCCAGATCTTAGATTTATCCTTAAGTGAAGCTTGGGACACTATATGCAAAACGTGTAATATGTGCTTAAAATTTATGTAAATGAAATTAACTTTTTCTCTATGACTGTCTCACTAATTAAACAAAAAACAGCTAAATAGGTTTTTACTAAATTTGGAGAAAATTTTGGAGGTAATATAATTTAAGATATAAGCTCCTTGAATGAATATTTGCTTTGGAGGCACAGTGGTATCTCAGAAGACAGTCCCCACTACCAAAGGATTGAGAGAAAACAGACTATGATTTCAAAGTCAAAAGGACAGATGATCCAAATTTCAGAAGTGGATTAGTAATGGAGTTGTTCCTTATTTGAGTAACACAAATAGCTAGTTCAAGACTGAAGAGTGGTAGGATTATTAATTTGAAGATTAATTATTTTTCTGGAACAATGCCAGTCTACTTGTAACACAGATTTAAATTGGCATACAGAGAGAGAGGGGGAAAGAACTATTGCTTTAATATGCAAATCACTTTGACATGGTCTCTTCAGAGCAGTAGAGTTTCCCTATTCTTTTCAGGGCAACTCCACTCCCATTTTACCCCTTAACACCTTTTAGATCTACTTTGTCCATTACCTCCATATCCATGTATTTTCAACCATTCTTTCTTCTCTGTCTTATTTTCTACAGCCTAAAATCATGCCATGCATCTTTTTCCTAGTCAGAAGATATTCCCCACTCAATACCTTTTTTTAAAGAGTTTTTTTTTATTATTATATGAGAACAGGTGAGAGAGTGACAGAGAGCAAGAGCGAGAGAGAGAGAGAGAGAGAGAGAGAGAGAGAGAGAGAGAGAGAGAGAGAGAGAGAGAAGGAGAAGGGAGAAGGGCTCAGAGCAGTCTCCATGGTTGTACATCATTAGTTGTGACATGGTTTCATTCCACACAGGTGGATGTGGGGCTGTGCAGAGCAGGAACCAAACTGGGGGCCTCCCACATGGGAGACTGGAACCTATGCTGTCATCCCAGCAGTTACCAGTTGCACTGCAGTTGAGCATGTGGGGTTGCACAGGTCAGGGCTGGGAATTGAACCCTGGACCTCACAATTGCGACACAAGTGTTCAACCTCTAAGCTATCTCAGCATCCCTACCAGTATTCTTAACAGAGTAGTTTGTCTTTCCTGTCACCACTCCCTCAACACCCTGTTCACTAGACAACCCACAGCAATTAAACTTTTGATCCTATACCCTAACCAAAATACCAATGACTCTCCTCACAGCCAAATTAGTGGTCCCTCTCAGTCCTTGTCATGGAACTCTCCACAGCATTTGATGCTACTTCACCCACTCTTTCTGGGATATGGTACCCACTGCCATGGTTTTTACCACTTCTCCACCTTGGTGTTTATCGCTGGCCCTGACCTCACTCATGAGCCCTAGTTAGATCTACATCTACCTGCTGACTGGCTGTTTATCCCTGGATGTACCATAGACACTGAAATCTAGATACATGAATTTTGCTACATCTGCTTTTCCTCTTTATTCCATTAATCACTTGGTGACACCACCATTCATTCAGTCATTCAAATCACTAGTTACCTGGGCATCATCCTCATTTCCTCTCTTTACCTTTCTAACTCAGTTTTATACTTCAATAGGTTTTACTTTCAGGGTCTAGTGCCATATGCAATTCTCCCAATAACTCACAGAAGAATGGTAGTACTAGCCTCTGAAATGGATGCTATGCCCCAGTCTCACCTGCTTAAACCACTCCTCCCACCTGAGTTTCTCAAGGTTCTGTCTTTGGCTCTGTTTCCTCTCTGGGATCTTTTCCAGGATGATTTCACACACTCTCAGAGTTGTTATTCTCACCTCATCCGTCAAACATCAGCATAATATTACTTCAGCATATAACAAGCCTGACAGCAAAAAACTTAACCTACTTACTGCTCCAAAAGTATCCTCCTTCTCCTGCATTCAGTATTTGGGTTCATCACAACATTCAACAGTATCTAAAGTGAACCCAATTACCTTCCTCTCAAACCTGCTCCTCATCTTATCTCAGAGAACACATTTGACTCCAGAAAAACTAGGAATCAACTTCATCTTCTCCTTGATCACCTGCCAAACCCACAGGTCAAGAAACCCTGATGATTATAAGCTCTAAGTATCTGTTTCAAATATACTCATATTTTTGCTTTTCTGTTTTGGTTTCCTATTTATTCATCCTTTCTATTATGAATGTAATTTAACTACATTATTTAAAACTCATAATTAGAGAAAGAAAAAATCCCACCAACTTGACAGAACTATTTGTTGGCATTTAGTGCATTTGGGTTTTTTTTTTTTGTTGTTGTTGTTTGTATTTTTTAAGAATGCTTTTAAAATGCAGCCATAATTATAGGGTATATGCAATTTATATTCTGCATGTGCCAATTAGTATTTTCATCATATCTCTTCATGATGCTACATAGACCTTATGTTATCATCTTAAATGACTGCATATTCCTAATACACATTTATTACACAACTTCTCTAAAATGAATTATTCTGGGACATTTTTACTCTGATATCCTTTTTGGACCTCCAGAGACAGTTGGAAATTTGACAGATATTCAAAAGGAAATGTCTAGCAAACAGATGGAATGTTTTAAAATTGTTTTCGACAGAGACAGAAAGACAGAGAGAGATAGAGGGGAGGGGAGGGCCCAGAGCAGTCTCCATAGTTGTATGGCATTAGTTTTTACATACAGTTTCACTCCACAGGTAGGCACTGGTCAGCGCAGGGCAGGAACCAGGCTAGGGACCTCCCACATGCGAGGCATGCCCCTGTGAGCTGGGGGCCTCCTATATGGGAAGTACACACCAGCAAGAACTAAACTGGGGTCACACCCCACTTTAGCATATGGGTCTGCATGGGCCAAGGCTGAGATACAATCCTCAGACCCGGGGGCTGCAAGATGAGCACTCAACCCACTGAGCCATCCCGGCTTCCCCAGATAGAAAACATTTAAGAACATTTTCTTCAGTTTATGTACATTATATAAGGCAATATTTCTTACCAGATCTTTCAAACTTACCATTGGTCACCCAGAGGGCATGGGTATTATTACTAGACCCTCAAATCAAACTGATTAAGAATGTTAGTATCAAATGTTAATCTTGTCTCACAGGAGACTATTCTACACTGAGAGTTATTAGGCTTCCCTTCCTCCAGAACCACAGTAAGGGGTTTTAAATATGAGTTCTGGAATCAGAGACCTAAGTTCAAAACTTAGACCATGCATTTACTTAACTTGTGACTTCAATCTGATTTATTTCGTTTCCCTTAGCCTCAGTTTTCATCTCATAACATGGTGATAAGAATGTAATTACTATATAGTTTTGTCAGGAGGGTCCAAGAGATGGTATAAGATTTATGAAGTTCTTAGTCAAGAGTGTAGTGTATCAGAATCACTAAGAAGTATTGGCTATTATAATCATTCCTCAACCTTGAGGATTGAGAATGGACTCTCGTTTCTGTTCTTATTGCTGTGGAGTTAATAAGTCCAAGCTTACCTCTCATTTTTCATTTTACTTCCTAACACACTCGGGTTTTCTGCCTGTCATATTCCTTCATCTTTCATCACTGAGAGACAAGAAACAGTCTGAGTGAACAGGAATTCCAATTCAGTCCACGACTTACCACATTTTGTGTTACCATCGGAGACCGCTGCAGGCATTGTAAGCACTTGATTCACTTTTATGATGATGCATGTCCTACCAGCCTGACATTGAGATTGGCTCCTCTCTACACAGCTCTCAAAAATGAAACATTCATTCTGACCATTTCTTTAGTTTAAGAGGTTATAAGAAGTTACTTACACTGAATTTTACCAAACTGGGGGGGTGAAATGTTTAAATTGCTATGCCCTGTATCAAGGCTTTTAGTTTATGTACACAGAGCTTTGGTCTCATCTTGTTCTATTTTTGAAGGTAGTTGTGAAAGACTGTTGTCAACTTTTTCTAATGAATAAATTATTTGGCAAGAGTATCTCTGATATTCCAAATGTATTTATTTGATCTTTTCCTTTTCTCATTATTTATTTAAACTGACTTAGGAAGAACAAGTGAATAAAACAAATTATAATTAGAAGTGTTCAACTTACCTCTCTCCTCAACACATGCTCCAAAATTGTAAAGACTAGCTAGCTACATCTTTAGAAAAATCTAACTTTTCCTCCTATGGAAAATATACCAAAACCATGAGCAAATAAGGCACTACATATACATGTTAGTTTGGTGATTAGTAACTTACTATTAAAACATTACAAAATGACAATTAACAGATCGCCTACTTGATCAGTGTGAGAAAATTACTAGAGAGACTTTCTCAGATATTCACAAGAAGAGGTTTCCATTTTCTTTGCCTTTATTTTCTTCAAAAATATTTCCAAAGTTAATTTCTTTATAGTAGCTGTGTACAGCTCCAAGCATTAAACAATGTAATTCAAAGTCAAGTAAGATTGAAATAGTATCTCTATAAAATATTATTAATAATTTAAAAGTAATATGTCAAGTTTCACCTTGATGGTTATTATATTTTTCTCCCTAGGCAATGCATATTCCTTTATATATATAAATATTTATTTTATTGTTTTTGACAGAGACAGAGAGAGACAGAGACAGAAAGAAGGGGAAGAGCCCAGAGCAGTCTCCATAGTTGTTCATCATCAGTTTTTTACATAGTTTCATTCCACACCGGTGGGCAGGGGCTGCATATGGCAGGAACTGGGCTGGGGGCCTCCTGCATAGGAGGCATGCCCCCTTAAGCCAGGGGCCGAACCGGGGGCAAGAACCAAACTGGGGGCCTCCTGTATGGGAAGCACAGCCCAGTTCAGCATATGGGTCTGCACGGGCTGGAGCTGGACTCAATTCTCAGTCCCTGGAGCTACAAATTGAGCGTCCAACCCACTGAGCCATCCTGGCTTCCCAACAATGCATATTTTTAAAATTCTAAAGTAATCCCCATTCATATAGTTAAGACATGACTTTATTGTTCTTACTATTAAATGGAGAAGAAATAGTTTTCAGCCATTAAAAGTTGAATATACCCAATAAAAATAAAGCAGGATATTGAACTAATTATCAGCGCAGTTTGAGTTATATAGAAAGTTGACTTAAATTATTTACTTCAACCAGTGAGACGTCCTTCCTTTGCAAGGACTCTCACTTTCCTTTCTTTTACCCACTAGATTTTTTATTTTTTCATTTTAACTAAGCTTCCCACAGGAAAGAGAAGCTCAGAACTCAGAATTTAAATGCATGTGAAGCCCAGCTTTTACCTATTTATCTCTTGTAGATGGCTAGGAATGAAGTATGTAAGTTTAATATTTTCTCTAAGGATACCCCCCAAATCAAAGAAGTGTTAGATATGTTCTGTGGCATCATAACTAGCCTTACTCGGTGAATTTGCCCTTTTCAAAGTCACAGAGAGAAAAGTAAATGTACCAAAATATAGGCTAAAATAAATCCAGCTGTATTATCCAATGTTTGTTTAAAGTTGAGGAGGAAAAATGCAACACCAGCAAAGCCAAGCCAGATGGCCGATAGTGCCACATGTAAAAAACATTGCTATAAATGGGTCAAGATAATGTGAGGGGAAAAAACTTACCAGTTATTTCTATAAAAGGCACAATTTTCTTGTTATGTTTTATATCATTATTAATTTTTTTTTTGGTCTGTCATTTACAGAGTTTGCATTGTGTACTGTGCAATACAGTAAGCACAGAAAAACACAACATTAAGTCCCAAAATTATGTGAAATAGATATCATCACATCTCTTTTACAGATTGCAAAGTGAGCCTTAGCAACTTAAAAACTTTGCCAAAGGTCACCCAGAATTTGAATACATGCTCTTAACCACTATGGTAAGTTTATTACATTTCTGCCTATCTTTAAGAGGTTACTCATTTTTAATGGTGCCAGATGTTTTATTGTTATTCCTTAAATAATATTAATATGATCTGTTCTTTCATTAGTTTATATCAGAATGAATATTATTCAACTTTCCTTGGGAATTTTTACAACAAATTTTTGTTTTGTTTTGTTTTGTGTTGTGTTGTGTTAATTCCAGTAAACATTTCAGGCTTATCCATCCTTCTCATCACCTCTACCCAAGATCTCTACATCTGTACCTCAGAACGTCTCTTGAATTCACTCGTTTCTCTCAAATTACGTGACCACTGCTCCTTATGCCTTTACTACTCTAACTGTCTCCTAACTGGTCAGCGTGATACTTTTTTCTTCCTCTCTGGTTAGTCCTGAATACCTGTACCAGAGTAATATTCCTAAAACATTACTATGCATCACACACTATAGTTGAATTGATATTTCATTATGAAATATCCTATAGACAAAGATATATAAATACATATTTAGCATTTAAAGAAAAACATGAAACCCACACCCAACTATCTACCAACTGGACTAAAGTAGAGAAGTACCCTAGTACCTTAGAACCTCTTGTGGGACTTTCCCAAATCACATCTGTCCCTCCCCCACAAGGTGGGCATTTGTCTTGCACTTTGTATTAATTATTCTATCGTTTCTCAATTTAGTTTTGTCACCTTGTTTGTGGTTCTAAAAATTTTTTTTTACTGTTGCCTCTTTAAATATTTATTCAAATGGGTTCATAATGTATTTAGTATTTCTTTGACTATTTTTTTTATTGTTAAATTTATTGGGGTGACATTGATTGGTAAAAATTAGATAGTTTCCAGATGTACAAATCCACATCACATCACCTATGCATTGCATTATGTGTTCACCACCCCAGAATCAGCTCTCCTTCCATCACCAATAAATTTACTCATGTTATTGGTGATATTTATTTGAGGTGATTCTAATATTTTGCTACTATGACCATCCTGCTATGTGCATTCTTTCACCTCAAGTGCTGGAGTTCCTCTGCAGTACATATGTAGGGGTGGATTGTGCATGGACTCTTCTTCTAGATAATTCCAAAAGGTCTATGCCAGTTTATATTCCCATGTGATTCCTCTTTCCTCTGCATTAGCAGTCAGTAAATGACAGCCCATTGGCCAAATAAAGCCTTCTGCCTGTTTTTTAAAAAAAGGTTTATTGGAACACAGCTACCAATTGGCTGCGTATTGCCCATGACAGCTTTTGTGATACAATGGCAGAGTTCAGTCCTTATAAGAAACATTATGACCTGCAAAGCCGAAAATATTTACTATCTAGCCCTTTACAGAAAAAGTTTGCCAACACTTATTCTATATCCTTGTAAACACTTGTATTTTCTGACTTTTAAAATCTTTGCCAATTTGGTGCATACAAAAATCTCATTGTGGTTTAACATGTAAATATACTAAATTAAATTTCATTAAATTACTAATGAGGCCTATCATCTTTTCATATGCTTATGAGCTTTCCCTGTATCTTCTTCTATGAAGTGTTTAGTCATGCCTTTTGTAAACCTTTCTAATAGCTTTTGTTGGGTTTTTCCTCCCATGTTTTTGAGCCATATTTTTTTATACATACTAGTTACCAATCATTTTTTGGTGATATATGTTGGAAATATCTTGTCCCAGTCATTGGCTTATCTTTTACTCTTCCTTTGTGGTATGTTTTATTAAACAGAAGTACTTAATTTAAATGCATATTAAATATCTTAAGAGATATTTCCATACCCCAACACCAGAATATAAATATATTGTTACATAGTTTTCTCAAAATGCCTGTTTGAATTATTGCATCTCACACATCTTTAATCCACTTACAATTAATGTTTTTGTATGAGATGAGATAGGGCTCCAGTTTTATTTTTCACACAGGGATTATCACTTTTCCCAGCATCATTTATTACATTGTTCTTTCTTTTTCACTGATTTGCAATGCCTGTTTTTTCCAAAAATCAAATTCCAAGTAGAAAAGAATCTGTGTCTAGGTTCTTTATTTGATCCTACTGGTCTAATTGTTTTTCTCTATGAAAACACACTGTCACAACATCTGGTAGGGCAAGTAACAACACACCGGCCATCTCTGCTCTTCCATACATATTTTAGAAGTAGTTTATTTAAGTCCATAAGAAGCTAAGTTGGAATTACTTTGAATCTTAAGAATATACGAGAGAATTCACTTCATAATATAGGACTTGAGAATGTAGTATATATGTCTCTATTTATTTAGTCCTTATTTAATATCTTAGAATAAAATGTTACAATTTTCTCCATAAAAGGCATGCATATTTTGACAGGCATTTTGGAGGTGGTGGTGTTAGTTATTGTTGTTGATTTGGAGGATATTGGAACAAATGTATTTTTCTAATTTAATTACATTTCCTGATCATTACAGGTACATGGATATAGAGTTGAGTTTTGTGTTTTGACTGTGGTAGCAAATAAACTTACCAATAAACTTGCAAAGCTCTCTTATTGACTTAACATTGGTTAGAAGCAATGACAATGGGCATATCTTTGGTTTGTCCTGGATTATTAAAAAAAAAAAATGTTTCTTACTTTTCACACTGAGTATATTTACTGTGTACACATTTGTGTACGATCTTTTTCGGGTTAAGAAAATTTTACTTTATTCCTAACTTTCTAAGACATTTATCAAGAATGACTGTTGAGGGATACCTGGATAGTTCAGCAGGTTGGGCACTTGCGTTGCAACTGTGAGGTCCAGGGATCAAATCCCAGCCCCAGCCCGTGCAAACCCATATGCTGAAGTATATAGCACAACTGGTAGCCACCAGGATGACATGGTGGCAAAGGTTCTTGCCTCCCATGTGGGAGGCCCCCCCCCATTTAATTTTCACCCCACATGGCCCCATATCCACTTGTGTGGAATGAAACTATGTCACAACTAACTGAACTGTGTACAACTATGGAGACTGCTCTGGGCCCTTCTCCTCCACCCCCTCACTTTCTCTCAAACAATAAAATACATCTCATAAAAAAAGAATGATTGTTGAAATATTCAACCTTCTTCTTACTGTATTTATTAATATAATTAAATACTTTTTTCCCTTTTAGTCTGTTAATGAAGAAAATAGTTTTAGTTGATTTTCTACTACCAACCCAACCTTGTTTTACTAGGATAAACAATCTAACTCATTAAATTTGAGCCTACTTCTGATGAAAGTATTTAAAGATATAAAATTCATTCCAAAATTTGCTTTACATTCTTCCCACAAGTTTTGTTTATATATTTCTATTGCCATTTACTTTTTAATACTCACATATACAATTATGATTTCTTTTTTTAATCTATGAATTCTTTAAAAATGTGTTTTTATTTTGTTTTGGTTTTTTTTTTATTGTTTTTGACAGAGAGAGAGAGAGAGAGAGAGAGAGAGAGAGAGAGAGAGAGATACAGAGACAAGGAGAGAACTGAACTGGGGGAACTCCCCAGTTCAACATATGGGTCCGCACAGGCCAGGGCCAGGATTCGATCTTTGGTCCCCAGCATTGCAAAGTGAGCGCTTAACCCACCGAGCCATCCCGGCTTCCCCATGAAAATGTGTTTTAAAATGTTTTAATGTATTTCTTCTTCCTGGAAACATATTTGTCATCAGATTCAAACTTCATTGGATTGTGTTTAAGAAATATGAGCTGTCTGATATCAATCTTTTGACATTTGTTGAGGGTATCTTTATGCTCTAGAGCAGGGATTACCAACCCTGTGCCCGCGGACGTCATGGCGCCCGCGGCCCAATTTGTGTGCGCCCACCATTATTTGACTGCATCAGAAGTTTTTCATAAACACTAAGTAAAACTATAATTTATTTTTATACATTTGTTAGAATTTTAAAATATTGTTTGAGTATCTACACAGGTTTATTATATTCATTGCTATGTTTGCGATATCGTATGTATAAGTTTTTCCCTAGCTTTTGCCTTTGTACATGTTACGTCTTGTTTAGCCGCTGCACTCTTTAAACTCTCCTCCACCCAACTGGGAGACGTGAAGTTGCCATTTTGATTGCGGTTGCTGGACTGATCAGGTCATGATGGTTAGCTAGGATCACAGTGTTTTGATATATTCGATTTTAAATGAACTAAAAGCGAGGTAGGTAATCTATTATTATGGTGGCAATTTGATATGATATTGTAGTTCTATAACTATTTTCATTTTTATTTTTTTAGTCCTAAAATGAGTGGACCAAATAAGAGAAAACGAACCTATACTTTTAACACAGACTGGGAGGAATCATATTGTTTCATTAATTTAAAAGGTAAATGCGTTTGCCTGTTGTGTGGCAGTAGTATTGCAGTGCCAAAAAAACATAATGTTGAACGTCACTCTCAGACAAGTCATACCACTTTTGATACGAATTATCCACTTAAATCTGAAGTAAGAAAGAAAAAAATAAATCAACTAAAATGAAGTTGAACTACTCAACAGGCTGTTTTCACTAGACATGTGGAAAAATCTAAAAAGGCAACCATTGCTTCTTTCAAAATTTCTCACATGCTCGCAAAGAAGAAAAAACCTTTCCAGGATGGTGAATTGTTCAAAGAAGCATTTCTGACTGCTGCCGATTGTTTGTTTGAGGAATATTCTAACAAGCGTGAGATTATGTCGGCAATACAAGACCTACAGTT
>PVKE010050870.1:0-10810 GCA_004027555.1 Craseonycteris thonglongyai
ATTTCAAAGGCATGGTAAGATTGACATCTTCAAGGGACAGAGAAAAAAAAAAGTAAGGTTTCACCTAGGAGTTTTAGTGCCTTTTGGATGCTTTTGGCAGTCTCAATTAAAATATAGTAGGGTCACCCTGTAATTAGGGGAGCACTCTGTGAAGACTAATTCTCTAGACTCAGGGTCAAATAGAGCCTCTTCAAGGTTGGGTTGGAAATGAAGAGGGGGTCATTTGGGTCACTATTTGGGTCATGGAAATCCATGCATTATGTATAGTAGGAGATGGGCTTCATCTTAATGTTTTCCTGTCATTGAGTCTCAGTGACCACTGTGTTGGAAGGATGGGCATGGTGCCAGGCAGTACATACCCAAGTGAGGAGAGAGGGGCCCTGGTATGAACATCAGTGGCTCTAGGGGCCCTTGCCTTCCCATTTCCCTCTTCCTCCTCAACAGAGGCCTTGATAACCCTGTCAGCTTTTCCTTTGGCATCTGGGACGCCTCATGAGGTGGGTCTTAGTTCTGCCCTGTTCAGGGGAAAGCTGGGCGGGCTTAGGATCTGTGGTATCTCAGAAGCAACAAGCAGGTGGTCCAGATGAATCTTTTAAAAAGGTATGGAATTTAGGGTCTTTAAGAGATACCAGCCAGTTGACATATTTTGGCAGCCAAGACTAACAATTCATAGCCCATTCAAAACAAACAAATGAACATAGAAAATAAAAGATCCTGCACAGATCAATTCGTGTGGTTTAAAACCTAGGGCAGGGGTGGCGAACCTTTTGGCGATTGAGTGCCAAAGTTTATGAAATAAGAGTATACTCACTCGACTCGCGTGCCAACCCATCGAGTGAGATAGAGGTATCGATAATTTTTATGTCTATAAGAGGCATAGGATGTTTTTATAACAAAAAACAATAATTTCGCGTGCCGAAATAATTGCTCCGCGTGCCACTTTGGGCACGCGTGCCATAGGTTCACCACCCCCGACCTAGGGGTCTCAGTGAGGATAGGCGCCTGGCTCTCTATCCAGTCCTGTGGCTGGCAGTGTTTATTTGATCTTTGAACTGGATGCCTCTTGACAGTCAAAGCTTAAGTCCGGCACTTGCATTACAAAAAGGAATAACAAAGCTGTCAGGGCTTACACTGCTGGTGGTAAGAACCTCAACTCTGAATTCAGTTAGACTTGGGTTCCATTCTCAGCTTCACTGCTTAATAGCTTTATAAGTCTTGGGGCAAGTTAACTTGTGTAGGCTTCAGAGTCTTCACCTGGCAAGTGCATCGCCTCATGCACAGGTTGTTGTGAGGATAAGTGAGACGTATGTGAAGAAGTCAGAGCAGTGCCTGGCATGCAGTAATCACTTACTAAAGTGCTAGCTGTTGTTGCCATTAAGATGACGCAATGAATTGAGATGAGAGCAAGTAAGGTTTACTTAGTCGACATTCATCAATTCTCAGGTAAACTCTTTAACCCTCAGTTTGTAGAAAGTATGAAGTATAGGTTCTCTAGCTTTTAGGTGGGATGTTTGGAAAAAATTTTTTTTTATAAATAAATATGCTTAATGCCCTTATTTCTCTTTCAACCTAGGATTCCTCTGAAGGATCCCGAGTTCTGCTGTCCACCCAGAATTTTCTTGTTAGTGGGCCAGGCGTCATTACCGCTCACAGAGAAGCCTGGACTTGCAGCTTGCTTGCTGCATTTTGAATAGTGAAAATTAATCCTATGACCCGCTGATACCTCTTAACGCCACAACCTGGACAAGTTCTGCAGACTCTACCTTCTGAACCAGCGCTAGCATCCATCTTTCTAACATTGTGGGGAAACCGCTGACTGGTTGGCCAGCTTGCGCAGCACAGTAAATGGCAGGACCAGGCAGACTGCGGTGCTCACTCCATATATTCGTTTAGGCAAATTCTGTTTTTTTAAAATGTGGATTTGTGTTTAGTTGCCAGCAATTTTTTTTAAGTACTGTCAATCCTAGTGGATTGATGTTATTTTTAACTGGTATTTTGATAGTGTTGGGGATTTTCATTGTTATTTCTTGTTTATTTGTATTTGTTTATCTCTAAAAGCCATTTGTTGATAGGTAATCTAAATAGGCTCTATGCCAGGCTTCTTTCCCCTCTCTTTTACCTTCAACTCTGTGAAAGCTCTTTATCTCTTGAGGCCATATTCCCCAATACCTTATCGTGTCCAAGGGATTTACAGCTTTCCTGGAAATTCTTCACTGTTTCTTGGGCCCCAGATTGCAAGGTATTTGACCTTCAATATCGAAAACTGAGAATTCAAAATGCAACAGTATTTTAACAAATGTTAATTATTAGACTGCATGTCCCTCTGTCCCTCCCTTTCTTTTTCTGTCCTCAGTGATGCAAAGTTATTGTGTGTTGCTGACTCATGTCCTTCATTCTGTTTTCTCACCCACTGTGGTGCCAGCACTTGTGTGCCGAATCGTGGCAGCTTCACAGAGGGCTGCCATAGTAGTATCTGCGCGTAGTGGAAGCTCTGGAGTGTGACTGGGATGGTTGGCTGGCTTTCTGTCCAGGACGACTCCTTGGGGGTGGGATTCTATTGCATCCTTCCGAGGGGTCAGGTATGTAGGCGATACCATCTCCTGAGAGCCAGCTGGAGGCAGAGGAAGGAAGTGAGTGTTAGTTTCTGCAGGGCTGAGAGGATTGAAAGGGGAGGGTGTGCTCACTTGGAAGCAGTGTGCCTTGTCACCAGTGTTCAGGGAGCTGCACAGCCCCGTCCTTGTCAGAGTGGGCACGGGGAGTAGTTTGGAGATGGGGCTGGAGCTTTGACTGGGTTGAGATGTTCACGTGTGTTTGCGGTGAGCAATGGCATAGCTTTGCTCTCCTGTAAACACTCGCTGCCCAGAGACCAGCATGTGGCAGGTGAGATTGTTTGGTTTGTGCATGCCCTGTTGAGCTGCATAACCGTTCTCCCCAGCGTGCTGGGGCTGAGTCAGGCCTCGGTGGGAAGCAGTTACCCAACGAGGCATGGTTAGCTGACCTGTTTTAAAATACTGAAAATGCTACATTGCTGAAATGAAAGATGGCTCTAGGGAGCAGAGTTTGGTTTTGTGCCTGGGTGTCCATCCTCTCTTCAGTACTTTGTTTCTTTTGCTGCTGTAACAGCACCAGTGAAGAAAAAGCAACTGGCTTTTTGACTTGATAGCTTGTGAACAATATATGGTTAGGTGTATATACTGCTTAGAAGCCCTTTTCTCTAGACCAGTTTTGTGTCACTCTTAAAAATACTTACTAGAAAATTCATTTGTGTAGGTGTTTATTGGGCTTTGTATTTTTCTTCCTGAGAAAAAATAAAATTCCTTGAACCTGCTGTCAATAAATTCAAACAGAAGCCCGTTTTGACATGAGCAGACTGAAGTAGGGTTCTCCCTTCACTCCATACTTCCTTCCTCTGTGCACCTAAGCGTTTCTTCCTGGAGGGATGTGGTGTGCTAAATGTGGGCTGGCATCAACTAGAGGGAGTGGAGCTGTGGCCTGATACCTCGTGTCATCAAGTTTGTTCTGTGGTTCCATCTGAGGGAGGTACCTGGGCTTTAGGAGACTTTCATGATTGGATGGAATCAGTGAGCCAGGGTGTGTGGGGGGCTCGAGTGGAGACACGGGTGTTTGTCACATGTGATGTTGGTGCAAATGCTTTTATATAGCTTGCCCTTGGGCAGTTTATGTATTAGGGTATGTGTGTTTCATTTAAGTTATTTATTAAATATGTTTTCCCTTGCTTTAAGGGTATGATAGGTCATTTTTTAAATAGAAGCTGTGATCCAGTTGGAATCCAAATTTGGTAAATAAATAGCATGATCTTCTGCTTTGTAATGTGTAACTGTTCTAATCCTGTGGACTTATGGAGAACTCGAAGACAAAAACCCTTTTCATTTGCCACACAAGGGCATTGTCTCCCTTCTGACTTGATGGGCGGGTATTTTTGAGCCAGTATTTAACAATTTTAAAAATCTAAAAGGTATTTTATTAATGTTTTGTTACGTATACCTCTCATGTTGGAACAATCTCTTTGGAAATGCCTCTTCCTTGGGTTTTTATAATTTCATTTCTTTTGAGGGTCATTGGCGATGGGTTTTGATGTGGTGTCTGTATGTGTGCCAGAGGGCACATGCATAAAAACGCAGACCACCTCCTTGATTCAGATCTGCACTGAGTGAGCTACACTGGTTGAATCAGTGACAAACATAGGCACCAGGGTTTCTAGCCTTTTGCAGTGATGGACTTTTGCACTAGAACTGGTGAATCTGGCAAGGAAGACTCCACTGCAGCAGTGAAAGATGATTAGGAGATGCTAATTATACCTGAGTGCCGAACACATTAAAGGAGCTGGTATGGGATGAGTCATAACAAACCACAGTTAATCCACCACAAGCTCTTTACCCTGAATGTCCTTCCTGAGTCAAGGACAAGGGAGCACTCTTGGGAATGGAGTAGTAGTACAGGTCTGTTGATGGTGGTGACCACTGGGTGTTCCAGAGGTGGCTATTTGTTGGCCTGTAAGGAAGCCAGTTGACCCCAGCGTGTCAGAGGAGAGCCATTCTTTCCTCCTGAGTAGCACTGTTTCTGCTCAGCTTCCCTCACAGGAGCCCGTATTAGGACCTGATTTAAAATACTGCCGTCTAGCAGCACCTCTGGGGCTGTACCCCATGGTGACTCCCTGTGTGGCCGTGAATAACTGGGGAAGCCATCTTTGGGAATAGACTTCTCTAGACTGTCTGCTTTCTTCCTTGCTCAGGACCTCACAGAGATGCCTGAAGCTGGAGGCTCATTCTCAAGCTTTTCCTCAGGAGAGAGCCTCATCCCTGCCCTCCTCCACCTGAAGCCCTGTGCTAAAGACAGGACCTGGATTCACACCTGGATATCAGCATTTGGCAGGATTGCCCTAGAATTTGGGGAAGATTTGGGTTCCTAAGATGCACAGCTTTTTAAACCATGGTGGTTAACCCAATCTAAAACTCACTATAGAAAGCTGGCTTCTCTAGACAGCTAATACTGAGATCTTAACACCAGTGGAGAGTTGATGGTGAGGAGGTGGAGTACATAATAGCCTGAGTGCTTGGGTTACCATGGAAACGAGTGTGCGAGGCCACAGCCTATGCTAAAGAGCCATTGAGCACTCGCCCAGATACGTTTGGTGACCACCAGAACCTGATGGGAAAAACACTACTGTCCCAGGGTCCTTTCTTCATAGCAGGGGTTGTCTTTGCTGTTCCTAGCGCACTGAAGAGAAACGAGGCTTCTTAACCATTTCACCGTTTTTTATTTTTCATTCTTATTTGAACATGTCCTATATATGTGTGTGTGTGTGTATATATATATATATACACACATATATATATAAATATATATATATACACACATATATATATATATACACATATATATATGTATATATATGCGCACACCCAGATATAGATATGTATGTGTAACTGTAAAGAAATAATTATATACATTGTTTTTCTTTTATATCCATGTAATATTCTGAAATTAAATTTCTTTTTCATATTCATAGATTTGACTGGTCTGTTAATTCACATTTTGACTGACAGATTATTGACAGAGAGAGTGCCTCTTGTCCTGAGAAATATGAAACTAAGAAAAGTGCCTTTTTGGCTTGTTTTTCAGCTGGGTGGATGGGTGCAGGGGTGTGGGGTTTTGGCTGATAGGAAATAGGATTGGAATTTCTGGGAATTTGAGTTTCTTAATTTTTTGTGGTTGAGTCTAGATTGCTTTGCATAGATTTCAGTTTCTCAATAATCTTTATTTTGTTTAAAATGAGTACTTATAATAACAGTAAAAACCGAATGACATTTACACCTAGGCCAGCAATTTGCAGTGTTTTTGTTTTTTTTTAAAGATTTATTTATTGTTTTTGACACAGAGAGAGATACAGAGTCAGAGACAGAGAGAAGGAGGAGGGCCCAGAACAGTCTCCATAGTTGCACATCATTGGTTTTTCCACATAGTTTCATTCCACAGGTGGGCGGGGCTGCACAGGGCAGGAACTGGGCTGGGGTCTCACCCTGGTGAGAACTGAACTGGGGGCACTCCCCAGTTCAGCATATGGGTCCACACGGGCCGGGGCCAGGATTCCATCCTCGGTCCTTGGGGCTGCAAAGTGAGCGCTTAACCCACTGAGCCATCCCGGCTTCCCCAATTTGCAGTGTTTTGATAACTCTGGTTGAAATGTTTCTGCTACGTATTATTTTAGAGATTTATTTTATTGCTTGAGAGAAGGTGAGAGAGAGAGAGAAGGGTGGGGGAGAGCCCAGAGTAGTCTCCATTGTTGTTCATCATTAGTTGGACATCGTTTCATTTCATACAGGTGGATGTGGGGTTGTGCAGGGCGGAAACCAAACTGGGGACCTCCCGTATGAGGTGAGAGACTTTGCTGCCATCTTGCAAATTACCAGTTGTGCTGCAGTTCAGCATGTGGGTTTGCATGAGCCAGGGCCAGGATTCGATTTCCAGTCCTTGTGGTTATAAGGCAAGCGCTCAACCTGATGAACTCCTGGCATCTCTTCCAGAGCTTTTTAAAGTCAATCATTACGCAACTCTGTTTTTTTGTAAACCTCCTGGCTGGCTCTCCATTTACTGTTACTGGAGAATGGGCCCTCCTCAGCACAGTATCCAAGTTTTTGGTGTCCTGAACAAAGAATCGAGTGAGACACAGAAGTGCAGCAGTGGAAGAATCATTTATTAAAAGAAGTAGCAGAAAGGATAATTTATTAGAAGTGAAAGTACATTCCAAAGAGATAGGAGTGGGCCTGAGAGCAAGAGTAGCTCAGAGGCCTCTGCTACTTACGTATGTGACCTTGGGTGTGTCCCCTCATCTGGAAGGAGATGACAATTGTATCTAGTCTCAAGAATGCCATGTTGGGGAAACTGGGATGGCTCAGTGGATTAAGTGCTTGCTTTGCAGTCCTGGTGACCGAGGATTGAATCCCGGCCCCGGCCCGTGCAGACCCATATGTTGAACTGGGATGTGCTTCCCATGTGGGAACCCCCCCCCCGTTCAGTTCTTGCCCCCTAGCTGGGCCCTGGCCCGAGGGGCATGCTGGAGGCTGCCAGCCCAGTTCCCGCCCTGTGCAGCCCCCACCCACCTGTGTGTAACGAAATGTGTGGAACGAAACCATGTTGAAAACTGATGACGTACAACTATGGAGACAGCTCTGGGCCCTCCCCCTTCTCTCTGTCTCTGTCAAAAACAATAAAATAAATCTTCTCTCTCTGTCTCTGTCAAAAATAATAAAATAAATCTTTAAAAAAAGAATGCCATGCTCTCAGATGTATGAGCTTAGCACAAAAGGTTTTAATCTGAGTCTGTGATCGTGCTTCAGGACATTGTTTGCCCCTGTTATTCTATGTAGGATTTTGTGTACATTGAATTTTTCAAGAGATAAATTTCAAAGCTTCCACAAGAATCCCAGAGGGGTCCTTAACTACCCAAATCCTGAGACCCACCCACTAACCTCACACAGAGCCATGCAGATGGCAAGTATTCATTAAATGTTAGTTTCCTAGCTCTCTGACAAGGATGAATTTTATTATCAGCAGGTTATTGATGCTGACATTGTTATTTTTGATAACAAAGGAGTTACTTAAATCTGGAATAGGAAAAAAACCCACAACAGCTCTGCATCTGTTGACTTGCTCCCGATCCGAGTGCTCTTTTGCCATGGTAGCTCCCTGGGTGCTGCTCAGAATGGTCTGTCTTTCTCTCACCTGCCATGGACCAACTTACATCACAGTAAAGGAAGAAGCCAGGCCTGTTCCTGGAAAGTGAGGCGTGGAAGGATTCTTACAGACAGTGCATGAGGAACTGAGTAATACAGAAGAAAAGAAAAAGGGGTGAGGGACGAGTAAGTTTGAAAAATAGGAGAAGGCTCAAAATACCTTGTATACCACTAAGCGTATATTAATTGAATTGTGGAAAGGAAGGAAGAAGCAGACATGCTTTGAAGAGCAGAACGGGAAGGTGGGAAAACAAGAGAACTGGGAAGAGTTTAGTCTCCCCTTCCTCCTGGGCCAGTTCTGTGGCCTGCGTCCCCTGGGGTAGGCTGCTTACTTTGTGTTCTTCCCTGCGTTCCTGAAGTAGAGCCATGCGGGGATAGGGATGGTGAGAAGCTAGGGACTTGTGGTGTGGACTACCGGTACATGCTTGCTTAGGCTCCGCTTTTAAGTTCCAGCCTCTTGATCTCATCACAAAGCAGAGACAAAAACAAAAGTTGGGGTTGAGCAATGGCCAAGTCCTTGTCCAAGGGGCTCATTAATATCCTTTCCTTTAGCAGCAGCATCCAGTGCCCAGATCCTGAGCATCTTCTACCTTGGAACCAGATGGAGGTTAGCAGGAGGGGCCATTGGGGTCATTGCCAGTTCTCTCCTCTTGTTCCCAGAAAGCAGCCTTTTAAAATGCTCAGTGCCTTGGTGCTGAGGAATGCTTAATTCAGTTGAGCCATAACTGGGGCAACAGAGAAAGGAAACAGGCTGTTTAAAATTGTGAGTGCAGAAGCCATTACTCAACACCATTGTATGGAACTGGGAGTTGCTTTTCAGAACTCCTTCTGCCCACATGCTCCCCTGTTTTCCAGAACCGGAAGAGGAATGTGGCAAGGTCTCTAAGGCGTCCAAGTCCATAAGAGCATGAATGAAAAATCAATACCACGATTTACTGAGTACTCACTATGCACTAAACTTTGTGGTTGCCAATTAAGTCCTCTCATGAAAGTCTAGTGCGTCTCTGTGAAGTATTGTGAAAAGCCAGGACTAACCTCCAGGCCTGCCTGACATAGAACGGTGGTCTTATGCAGGGGTTACATTCCCTAGCGTCTGCTGGGGCCAGGAAGGAAATGGAAGGTCATGGAAAACAGCAACCGCTTCAAGAGATTAAAAACACTGGGAGCCAGACCGCCCTTCTCCCCATTACTTCTTTCCCGGCTGGACCCGGGGCTGCACAGGACACTTCTCAAGCGCTGCTCAGTGCTGGCCCTGGTGTGACGGCCAGTAGGCCTTCCAGGTCCGACACAGCAGGGTGTGTGAACCCCAACTGCCCGGAGCTGCTTAGGAAGAGTGTCTTCGTCTCTTCTCTCGCTCATGTGCACTTTCCTGTACGGTACCTTCTAGCCACGTGTGGGGATTCAGCACTGGAGATGTGGTCAGTGTGAACTGAGCTGTGTTCTAAGTGTGAAATATACCCCAGAATTCAGACTTATTAAGAAAGAGAGAATGTAAAAGTATCTCAGTAATTTTTTTATTGTTTTTGACAGAGTGAGAGTGAGAGCGAGAGAGAGAGAGAAAGAGAAGGGGAGGGCCCAGAGCAGTCTCCATAGTTGTATCTCATCAGTTTTCAACATGGTTTTGTTCCACACAACTGGACAAGGGGCCTCCTGCATGGGAGGCACGCCCACTCAAGCCAGGGGCCGAACCAGGGGGCGAGAACCGAACTGGGGGCCTCCTGCATGAGAAGCACACCCCACCCAGTTCAGCATATGGGTCCTCACAAGGGCTGGGACTCGATCCTCGGTCCCTGGGGCTGCAAAGTGAGTGCTCAACCCACACAGCCATCCTGGCCTCCCTGTGGTAATTTTTTGTATTGATTACATATTGAAATGATACTTTGGATATATTGGGTTCATAAGATTATATCCCTAAAATGAATTTACCTGTTTGTTTTTACCTTTTTAACACAGTTGCTCGAAAATATCAACTGACAGGACACATATGGCTCATGTTATATTGCTGTGTCCCAGAACCTCTGGGGCTCTGGTCCGGGCTATTCTTTCTCCCCCAGACCCTACTTCTCAGCTCTGTCCGCATCTGTGGTCACTTCTCTTCCTTTAATCCCAAGACCACCCTGGAGAGGAGAGAGGGAGT
Organism: Craseonycteris thonglongyai; assembly: GCA_004027555.1. Lineage (NCBI taxonomy): Eukaryota > Metazoa > Chordata > Mammalia > Chiroptera > Craseonycteridae > Craseonycteris > Craseonycteris thonglongyai. The sequence continues at coordinate 9,892 of PVKE010050870.1, forward strand.
CAAAGGAAAAGCAGGGAAAGGTTTAGCCCCTGGCTCCCCGGGGGTGGCCCTGCCCGTATACTGGCTCTGGGACGATCTTGGTGTGTACTGCTGAGCATTTGTGGGCTCAGGGGGGCGCTGGAGTCAGGTGGGTACAAAGTATTGCCTGTCTCTCCCAGAGGGGGCCCTGCCCATCAGTGTTTGTCCATGCTGCGATCCATCAGGATACTTTTTAAGTTAAAGAATTCATAATAGGGAAAGCTGGGATGGCTCAGTGAGTAAAGCGCTTGCTTTGAAGCCCTGAGGACTGAGGATCGAATCCCGGCTCTGGCCCAGGCGGTCCCACATGCTGAACTGGGGTGTGCCCCCAGTTCAGTTCTTGCCGGGACCTATGTGGGAGGCTCCCGGCCCAGTTCCTGCCCTGCGCAGCCCTGTGCCCACCTGTGGAGTGAAACTATATGGAAAACTAATGTCAACTATGGAGACTGTTCTGGGCCCTCCCGTCTCTCTCTGTCTCTGTTTCTCTCTGTCAAAAATCAATAAAATAAATCTTAAAAAAAAAAAAAGAATTCATAATAGGTTGTGTGTGTCCTGTATTTTCCATCTGGGTAAAAATGTAGCTATGAAGTATCGAAACTGAAATTTGTGAGTGTTAAAAGGATCTTTAGGAAAGCCGGGATGGCTCAGTGAGTTAGGCGCTCACTTTGCAGCCCCGGGGACTGAGGATCGAATCCTGGCCCCGGCCTGTGTGGACCCATATGCTGAACTGGGGAGTGCCCCCAGTTCAGTTCTCACTGGGGCGAGACCCCGGCCCAGTTCCTGCCCTATGCAGCCCCAAGCCCACCTGTGGAATGAAACTATGTGGAAAAACCAATGATGTACAACTATGGAGATTGTTCTGGGCCCTCCCCCTTCTCTCTGTTTCTGACTCTGTATCTCT
>PVKE010050871.1:0-10817 GCA_004027555.1 Craseonycteris thonglongyai
TTTTTTTTTTCTCTTATGTTAACATGATTTTACTTCTAAACATCAGTGGAAATCTAATATGCAAACATAAAAGGTAGAGCAGAGCAGAAGGCAGGGGCTTGGGGAGAGCAGAAGCCCCTTCACTCAGCACCTGCCCTTGGCTCCATTCAACCTAGTTTATAAAGGACTCAACTAAAAGAGTAGCAGCCTTAACAGTAGCTTTTTCATGTCATGGCATCAAAAGAACACAGCATAGACATCTAGGGACTGAAGTTTTCATTTTAACTCTCATACAGACCACCTATGTGACCTCAAGTAATAAATGTAACTTCTCAATGATCTCTAAAGTCCCTCCCATCTCTAATTAAGAGCCCATTAATTGAGCAGTCCCTCCTGCTATGAGGATTTTTACTGTTCATTGCACTAGGTAACAAAATTGTGATCTAAATTCTAGTAATTATTCAATAACACCAACACCTTTGGAAGCTGTGTAAACTCTCACACTGGCACTCTGGCAGCTGCTGAATAAACGCGTGCTAAATAAAGATGGGAAAGTGCCTGAGGCTGTAGAAATCACTTAAAGATGTGGCTTGTGGTCCAACTGGCAATTAATCTGCTGTGTCCCCTAAATGCACTGCAGAATGTGGGAGTTCTGTGGATAACACTCTGCTGATTAAATCCAGCCTTTTCTTGTTTCTCTTAGGATGGGTCTTCCTTAATGGGATTATAAACTCTCTACAGCAGGAATGGAATGCTGCATGGCACAAGCCTATTCTGGCTTGTAGGCCTTTTTATTTGTTTTTGTTTTTTTAAGTTGGCTTGTTGTTTTTATAACATTTGAGTTTCACTATCCTAAGTGCAACGATCAAAAGACGTAAGGTGGAAAAATGGATAAACAAAAAAACATGACCTGTCTATATGTTGAGACTCGCTTCAGATCAAAAGACACACAAGAACTGAAAGTGAAGTGATAACAGAAGATATTTCTTATAAATACAAGGGAAAAGACAGCTGGGGTAGCAATGCTAAGACCAAATGGACTCTAAAACAAGGAATGTAAAAAAGACAAAGAACATTGTATAAATTTAAAGGGGTGAATCCAAGAGGAGGACATTACTGTAAAATCTACACACCCAAGTATATAAAGCAGATGTTAATGGACATAAAGGCAGAAATTAACAGTAATATTATAATAGTTGGGGACTTTAATACTCCACTTACTTCACTAGATAAATCATCTGGACAGAAATTTAATAATCAAATAATAGCTTTAAATGCCAATTAGAGCAGTGTGATTTGAACATCTTTAGATGAAATCAAGGTTTCTACAATCATCATAGCATTCTACCCACACCACCCCATTCCCTCACGCTTATACTCAGTCTAATGATCTATATTTATGCTACCTCCTAGGACCCAGAAGTTTGGGACTTATATCTAAAGGTAGGGATCATGACTTCATTTATTTAATTCTTAATCAATAAAATCACTAAATGCCAGGCACTGGGCTATTGTCTGGGGCTAAAAGATTAAAGGGAAAAAAATATCTAGGCCTACATTGGAGCCCACAGTCTCTGAGAAAGACAAACATTTTAATTAGAGTTACGCTTATTAAAGTTACAACTAAAAGGATGTATAAGGTTCCTAAGGAGGAAAGGTCAGGCTAAAGCCCTTGGAAGGTTAGAAAGAAGCAATCAGGAAAGGTTTCCAAGATGATTTCCTAAGCTGCATTTAGTAAATAGACACTCAGGCAATCAGAGGCATCCCTAGCAGGCAGAATAGAGCATCATCTCTAAAACCACAGATGCAGGAAATGCAAAGTGAGTCAGCATGGAGAGCAGGTCAAGTGTAAGAGAACAATGAGCTAAATCCTGCAAGTTTAACATTTACTAGATGGGTAATCTTGGACACTTGGCTCAACCTCAGATATGAAATGCAGGTAGTAGTTCCTTCCTATTATTCTAGTGAGGACTTAACATGTATCAAAGTCCTTAGCATAGCAACTGGCATATGGAATGCACACATATGTTCATTTAACCTGATTCACAAGGCAGCATCCTGGACATTCTGATCACCTTTGATAGACTTACTATCCATCTCCATTATAGCATTCCTACAGGCCATGCAATGATCTCATTGAGAAAACTATAGTTTTGCACTTGGACAAAATAATGTCTTCAATCTGTCTTTTAGTATCCTCCTTAATGAATCAAGCATACTACATTTGTCAACCATTTTGGTCTTTAGAGAACATAGTAGCTCATCTGTAAAGTTAGTCCCTAATGAGCTAGGGTTCCTGGTATTCACACTTTTGTGTAGGTTCCTCCCACAGTGAATCTGGCCATGTGACTCACATTAACCAAGAGAATGCAGTAAAAGTGATATTCTCCCAGTTCTATAGACAAGCCTTCAAGACAGGTAGCTTCTGCTTTTATGTTCTTCTAAGCCTTGAGTGACATGTAATAATTCTGGCTATTCTGCTGGAGCAACTACTTGGAAAAACAACCTAGCGAGGCCATGTGGAGGGGCCCTGAAACTAAATGGAGAGAGATAGGAGCTTGACTGTCCCAATACCCTAGTTGAACCTAGGCTTCTACTCATCCCCACCAAAACATTACAAATGTGAGTGAAGCTATCTTAGATGTTCTGGCCACAGCTGTCATCTGACTGCAGTTTCATGAGATCCAAAGCAAATCAATAGGAAAAAACAAACAAACAAACAAACATTCAGCCAACTTCTTGTCAACCCACTGATGTATAAGTAATCCCAAAATAGTTGTTATTAAAAAGTCACTTTGCTTTGGAGTGACTCATTCCATAGAAATAGTTGGCTGAGATACAGAAGAACACAGCTTTGCCTTTTGCCAGGACCCTGGAGAAATAAAAATATGCGTTGATCTTTCTGTATCTATACTCACTATTTAAGTGATCTTATTCAGTGTCCTGATTTAAATATCATCTATAACAGCACTTCAGTTGTTCTCCAATAGTTAGAAAAATCCCAATTTTTATCTGCCATAAGGTCTTTCAAAATAAATACTGCATTTCTCATGTCCCTTGCTTTCAGATGCATCCAAAAGGCCAAGTTCTGCCTTGTAGGTTAAAAATCAAATGTCACAAGCAGCCTCTAGACATTATTCTTAAAGGGAGAGACCACATCCTTTTCCATTCTTTCCTTCTCCTTCTGGAATGAATGGGGACATAAAGGCTGGAGCTCAGGCAGACACATTGTACCATGAGATCAGAGTCACACATTGAGGATAGCAGAGCAACAAAATAGAAGGAGTCTAGTCCTCTGATGATTGTGGAGTCATGACCTTGCACTGCTCACCTGCAGACTTCTTGGATAATAGAAATATAAACTCCTATTTTATTTAAACCAATGTGGTTTTGCTATTCTGGATTCTACAATCAAATCTAAGCCTAACAGATAAACCATTTTTAAGCTGACAATCTCCAAATCTATAACTCCTGTCCCAAACTCTCTTCTTAACTCACTTTAATGTACTTAGTTGACTATTTACATTTTTACTTGGATATATAACAGATACCTTAAATTTGATATGTCTAAAATCAAACCCCTAAATTCACCCACCTGCAAACTGCCTCTTCCACTTTCTTTCCTATCTTAAAAGTAAATACTTCATTCTCTCAGTTCCTCAAGCCAACAACCCTGGGGTCATCTTCATTCTCCGTTTTCTGTCATACCTTATTCAGTCCACCAGCAAATCCTATTTGCTCTACCATCAGGAGCTGACAGTTTTCACCACTACTGATAATCTCATCTAATCTACATCTTCTCTCACAACATACTCATAGAACAGCCAATCATAAAAAGCTAGGAATAAGGTCATTAAGTACAATCATCAGATATACAGTGCTCAACATCATGAGACTAAGCTCTCTAGATACGATCATAACACTAATTTTCAAAAACATATGGTAACTCCTTACTTCTTTGAAGCTTTAAGGAATGTAAGCAAATTCTGTAGTTAAGGGGAAAGTGTATTATGTACTCCCTGCGTACTCCTTTTGTTTTATTTTTTTCAACATTAATTTTTAGATTTAAAAGCTATTTTTGAGTATTGACTTCATTATTTTGCAACCTTGACAGAATCTCCTGTGGAATTATCTTGCGATGCTGACATCTAGGCCACCCTCAAAAAATCTGAGGCAGGAGGCTTGAAATGGAGCCCAGGCATACACATTTATGCACTTATTTTTTTTCCACAGATATCACAGATATTCACTCAAGTTGAAATCAGCACCCTAATCTATGCAAGGCTCTGAGTTGAGCTATGTGGAAAATTTCATAAGTAAGTAATGTGCAGTTTCTGGGACCAAGTAATATACAAATTACATTTTGGTTATCTCAGGACAATAAGTGTATGGTGGCAAATATTTACCTTTCTTTTGCTGTTCAGTATTTCTAAATTTTCAATAACCCTTACATATTATTTTGTGATGGAATGAAGCAAAAGTTGATTTTTTTTCCTAAATGGAAGAGCCTGAAATCTTTTTTGTTTTCCCCTATTTATTTTGTGTGTAAATCAGAAATTTATCCACAAATAGCAGGTAAGAGTGCATATTATTGCTATAGGCAATGGTATGATATACTTTCAAATTCCATAGATATCTAGACAAATGAAGATGAAGTTTTCAAAACCTTGAAAAATATAATGGACTAAATAGGAGAGCTTTCTTTGCAAACACTAACAAAGAGAAATCGTAACATTCCTCCTATGCTGGTCTATCCATAATCATTAGTTCTTTCCTCTCTGCCAGGGGTGATAGCTACATATTTTTCTCTTGCCTGGTGAATTCCTTGACTTTAGTTTTCAAGTCCTAGAAGGAATTTTTTTTTTTCTTGGTAGTATTACTTTCTTTTTATTTCTTTATTTCTATTATTAGTTTCAGGGTTGCAAAACAACATAGAGGTAAGACATTGACACACCTCACAAACTGATAACCTCAACAAAACTACTACCCATCTGACACAGTACATAGCTCTTACAACAACATTGACTATATTCCCTATGCTGTACTTTATACATTTTGTGACTATATATTTTCTTTAATTAGAGTTGTCGTGCAAGGGGTATTCTTTTATAGTTAGGGCCAGGAAGAAAATTTGCAAATGACCTTCACAGTTAAGATCCACAGTTCCACCTTTAGCAAAGCACAACAATCATATGCAGAATCTCTGCTGCGGTGTTAATGCATCACCCAATCATGCAGCCAGGAGACCACCTAAGGAAAAAGCCATCCTTCCAAGCTTAGCCAAGAGGAGTGCAGCCCACCTCACACAAGCGCATCAGTGTGTGGAGGCTACTGTTTTGCATCAGGAAATAGGTTCAGCAGCTGCCCTTGGGGACTTGTGCCCATGGCAGTGACCACTGCCTCGCCTCATCAGTTCACAGGGCCCTTGTTGCTATTTGGGTTGGGCTGACCCACAGTTCTCCAGATGGTTTCCTTCCCCTTTCCCTTTGATATCCATTCAATGCCTTGCTCTTTTGGCTGTCTGGGATTTAGGTTCAGTTTGAAGGCAGCTGCCCCTGGGTGGAACTGAAAGACACAGATTTCTTCCCAGATACATTCACCACATGCAGTGCAATGCAATAACAGATCCTAATGTGAGCTTAGAATTTTCTATTCTTAAAAGATTAAAGCCATGGGGGTTGGCGGTCGGGGGGCTGGAGACAAAATACTGGTTATTTAAAAAAAGAAAAATGAATTAGAGGAACCCTCTGAATCTAACTCCAACATTAATCCCAAATGGTGATAAAATGTTATATTCTTATTTGATTGTGACTTTGTTCGAAGACCTAGCTAAATATTCTGTAATGTAAAATATATTACATTCAGCTTATCACACAAAATAGAGTGACATGAAAATTATAGTAGATCAGTTTATTTTGTCCATTTGAAACTTGCCTATTCAAAAAAGTAATAGGTTGTTACTTGCACAAAGTTTTCCTCATACTAGAATATTCACGTCATACATTCTTCTATTAGCACCTATAATACATATTAAGTATCCATGTGCATCTTTGTCTCCTTTTTAAGAACAGCACTTTTCCAACTTGGGCTTGACCCTATTAGTAAGCTGTAAAATCAATTTAATGGGTCAAAACAAAATATTTCTGTGATTAGAACAGAAAATATCACACAGTACAAAACTCAATATTGATTCATGAAACTACAGTACAGACAGAGAAGACACACAGGAGAGAATGCCATGTGGTGACCTTGGCAGAGATTGAAATACTATAGTTATTACAAGCCAAGGATTTCCAGCAGATCACCAGAGGCCAGGAAGAAGCAAGGAAAGATTCTCACCTACAGGTTTTAGAGGGATCATGGCCCCCTGCAAAAATGTTGATTTCAGACTTTTAGCGTCCCAAACCGTGAAAAGATAGATTTCTGTTGTTTTAAACTCTTCAGTTTGTGGTACTTTATTAGAGCAACCCTAGCAAACTACTACGTGTGTATCTATGTGTATTGAATTGCGAAGTAAAATATATTTCTTACTGTTGGCCCAGTTTAAAAGTCTGAAACCATTTTCCTGGATTGTATATATTTCAAAGTGAGTGATTATATCTTATTTGTTTTTGTGTCTCTGTTACATGTTCTGTATTTGCCAGATAAGAGCTTAACAAATGTTTGAGATCAAAAAGGGGGAAGTGAGCGGTGGGGAGAAAAGGGAAAGGGTAGAATAGGGGAGAGAGAAGAGACAGAAGGGGACAACCAAAAGAAGGGAGGAAGAAGGAAAGAAGAGTAAGTAGAGCCCCCCTTATTCCAGGGCGATAGAGTGCAAAACCCCAGTGAATGCCTAAAACTGGAGAGTAATCAACTTTACATATACTATGGTTTTTTCTATAAGTACAAATGTACTGTTAGGGGAGAAAGGTGAGATGGTGGGAGGAGGAAAAAAATTAACATGAGGACAAATCAGAAGCCCCAGGCGCCTCCCTGAAGAGAAAAGCCTGCAAGGACTTTCTGCCCCACCCTGAGGCAGTTGGAACTTGGAGCCAGATTTTCCACTAAACATGCCCAACCTAGATGCTAGTACTTTCTGATACCCACCCTCCAGTCCCTTTTCTGGTTCTTCCGATACCCACATATAAAAATGCTCTCCCAACCCCCAAGAGTGGCTGATGCCATCTTCCCCTCTTTTGGTGTCAGCTCAGCCATTTCTTAGCCATTTCTAATAAATTCTCTCGCTAAACCAGAACATGGTATGGTCTCTCTTCGGCAAACCTTACACCTATGATAAAGTTTAATTTATACATTAACCACAGTAAGATATTAACAACAATAACTAATAATAAAATAAAATAATTGTAACAATATGCCTTAATAAAAGTTATGTGAATAGCTTTGGGGCCATCACTAAGTAAAATAAGGGTTACCTGACCACAAACAGTGCAATACAGTCAATCTGATAACCCAAGTGTTACTAGGTAATGAAGGGGTGGAGGTAGCATATACAGTGTGGGTACGTCCCTGGTGCGAGGGCACAGGAAGGTGAGAGACTTCATCATGCTACTCAGAACAGCATGGAATTTAAAACTTATAAATTGTTTATTTCTGGAATGATCCATTTAATACGATAAGAGTAAAGGGGAATTACTATAGGAGGGAAGAAAGGTGGGTTATATGTTAGCTTCAGGTTTTAGCACACTGTGGGATTGAAATCAAAGTGTGATTTAGAAGAGATTTCAATGATAAAAGTACTTTGGTGCGTTCCTGTTTCTTTTTGTAGCATTAGAGATACTGTGGTTGAGAATAAATACAGGTATTTATGAAAATTATTGAGAAAGTAAAAAACTCTGCCCTATGCAAAAATGGTGTACGGTACTCTTTTACCCTCCAATCAATTCCAGAAAGTTATTATAATGAAGGAGTCATATTTAAAAGTTCCTTGATATAGCTTCATCATATTGCACCAGGCCAGAGAGCACACAGATGAACAGGTTCACAATAAATGCCTTAGCTGTTCCAGCTACCTAAAGATAAATTTTCATGTATTTTATTTGAAATACGTTATTTCTCCTTTGTCAAACTTGTCTTTGTGTATAATTCCCTCCTTTTAAAAACAATTCTTGGCTCCAGCCCGTGCGGAACCATGTGCTGAACTGGGGAGTGCCCCCAATTCAGTTCTCTCTCTGTCTCTGTATCTCTCTCTCTCTCTCTCTCTGTCAAAAACAATAAAAAAATAAATAAATAAAAGGAGAACTTAAAGCAAAAAAAAAGAATGCTTCCTTCTCCAAAAACAATTCTTCACTGATTCAGAAGGCAGAAAGAGTAAATGCTTTAAGGTAACAGCACACTTCCTGCAGACTTCTTACATTAAAATAGACATGAGTACATTTTATATGCAAACACCTCCACGTAATCATTTCCACTCCAGCATCTTGATAGCGGCAGAATTACAGCTTCTAAGTCATTTAATTCACTCGTATATAGCTCTAGGGTGCCAGTGCATAAAAATGGAGGAAGAAGAAAATGAATAAAAATAAAACATTCCCTCACATTGCAGCAAGTAAAACTAAGTCCTACTCTAGGCTTCATATAATCTTAATCATTGTATACCAAGAATGCTGAAATGAGATCTTTGCAAGGGCTTACAAACTATCTTTATTACTCACTAGCATATATTCATGAATGCACATTAGGTACAATGACAATTTTAAACTAAAAGTCAGGATGAGGTAAAGACAGTTTTTTGTTGTTGTTGTTGGGTTTTTACTTCTGAGTTTGCTCATAGGAAAAAAAAATGCTATGTAGGTGAGAAGAATAATATAGATGACATTTAATTGTGTACACTTAACTTCCTTACTGAACCAGTTGCTATCTGAACATCCAGGATTTAGGATATCTGAAGGCATATGTGCCCTCTGATGATTTCCCACTCTGGAATCTGTAGTACACATGTTTAAGATAAATTATCATCCAACAGAAGTTTAGGGAATTTCATTCCTTACATGCATATACTTCTCTATGCCTTCAGTTGAAGGCAAAACCCACTGAAATCAGCTTTTAAAGATTTTATAAACTCCACAATAATAATTCCAGAAGTTCCAGCATACATAACCATTTCAGATGAGGCAGATATTTAGGGGAATATTTAAGGAAAAGTGCAGAATACAGCTGGTTTACCTTTGTGCTAAAATGTCTTTCTCATGCCTTAATAGTCCAAATAAACCAGTTCCTGAGTGACCAACCCTTACAAATCCTAATACCCTAGTTAACTAGGAAAACAATGTGATATAGTATCTTGTGGTTGGATTTTGTTCTAGAGCTAGATGACTGACACATAATTCAATACTTTCATACTGCTATAAAGAGTCTCAGATATAGTATTAAATCCTCCTTGGATATAAAGTCCAATGGTGAATCTCTCAGAAAGACAGCAAGAAAACTTTGAAATAATTGACATTTCTAGTTTCATATCAGCTTCCAAGACTTACCAAGATCAAATGTCAAAAATTAGAATGTGTAAAATTTGTAAGAATTAACTGATATCATTAGCCCAAAACGATATCCTTCGAGTTAAAATGTCCTTCCAACCATGTTTTCCATTTCTAAATTTTTTTACCATAATAGTCCCATTTGTTTGCTTCCTGAATAAATGCTAATTTGATGTTCATATGTGTCATAAAACAAATATACAAACAGTATTTCTTCTACTTTTAGACATAGCCACAAGTTATAGGAAACTACTGCTTCTACCACTAAGTACTCTCCTTGGAAAGAAAATGGGGAGTCACAGAAATCTGGCATAATTTGAAGTTAATAGTCACAGAAATAATCTCAACAAGATTCAAAAACCTGAAGGGAGCCAAAATAAAGACAAGGGGATTTAGTACTGAAGTTTAAGTCTTATATTCTAAGCTAAAACAAGGTGTTCTAACCAAGGCAGTGAGAAAAAGGAAAAGCCAGAGGCAGCTAAGGAGACTAAGAGTAACTACTGGACCAAGTGGCACCTGTGGAAGAAAAATGTTAAAGCCAAGTGCCGGGCAGAAAGGGGGAAATTGTATAGGCCTAGTGTGAGGGGAAAGGTAAGAAGGCAACTGTTTTTAATGAAACTGAAAGGTCCTGAATATGAATAAGTCAAGATGCTTTAAATAACATCAAATGAGACTGTGAATATATTTTTTAAATTGTTCCTTAATCCAAATAGCTAACTATCTGAAATGAGAAGTGTATTTAAAGACTGTCAAAAAGGTAATCTTCTCAAAGACAATGACAACACTTATTTGATCAGTCACAGTTCTAATGATTATGTCGTGTAAATATGCCTGGCCTGTCCATAGGTCCCAAGAGGGCTATTCAAAGTACCTTATGATCTTATAATCCTGGCCATGACTAACTGAACCAGTAGTAAATGGTTCATCCACTTCCAGGAAATTCATTTGCTAGTCAGCAGCCAGTGTTATTGTTCTCAATAAGTTCTATGAAGACTAATTGTCCTCATAGGTGGAAAGTCTTATGCTAAAAGGCCCGGTAGATTCCTGACATCCACATTTTAAAGTACAGAGATGAGATTAAGTAGGAAACTTCTGTCCTCAGAAAGAGGAAATTGAGAAAAAGTGAGTAAAGAGGCAGATACTTGAGAACTGAGGCTCCAGAAAGAGTTAGAGAAAGTGAATAAGTTTGGTAGACTAAATTTTACCTATTGAGAAATATGGCTTAGCGTTATTTTCCATTCCATTGATATGCATATCCCTTTACTTCTATCTTCCTGTACTCCAAAATAATGAAGTCTATTCTGTATAAAACTCAAGGGAAACACAAGGATATCTATTTACGTGTGTGTGTGTGTGTGTGTGTGT
>PVKE010050872.1:0-10816 GCA_004027555.1 Craseonycteris thonglongyai
CAACTATGGAGACTGCTCTGGGCCCTCCCCCTTCTCTCTGTCTCTCTCTCTCTCTCTGTCTGTCTCTGTCAAAAAAACAATAAAAATAAATCTTAAGATATTATCTATAATTATTTATCTCATTCAAAAAATATTAGCATTCCTGGATATTGCCCTGGAATTAAGAATCAGCAATATTACTACAGTTGTAAAAGACTAAATAAATTACACAAATTAATAAATACGTGTACATGCATGTACATTTATGTGAAAAGAGAGAGAAATGGTTTCTTAATCTGATTATTTAGTCTTAATAACCATTTTCTACCCATGCTGAGCAGGAAAGTTTAATTTCTTTCATTAAATCAGGTGTTGAAAGGTCATCAGGACTACATCACAAATTCCTATTACTAAAAAGATCCTTTAATAGGTGTTCTGACAAAGTATCCTGTGAGAATAAAATTTGGATGAAGGATGAACAGATGGGGGTGATTAAACAAACACACAAAGTTCTCTATGGAATTAGATATGACCTCAGCATAAACCCAGCAAGTATCAAGAGATTACTGAAATTGAACTTCTAGTTTTATTTCAGCATTATTTTGGGTCCAGAAAATTTGCTTTCATTGTCAGCAATTCCTAGTACGTAATTTTTCTAGCAGGTGTAAAGTAAATCAATGTTGAAAGCAATTTGTAAAAAGTTGTAAATTTCCATTAAAATCTAATGGCTATGCAAATGTTCAGAACTTTAGCATAATCACCACCCCCAAACTGTATTGCAGAATGAATCACACAAAACCCACAGATGCGAGATTAAGTATAGAAAAAACAGACCTCCACTTCTGGCACAACTTCAGATGCCTCAGTGGAAAGAAAAATGTTAAACACAAAGTTTACACTGAAGCACTATAGCTCCCATGAATAGGGAAGAACTACCAATACATTCTGTATGGTAAAATACTTAACACACGTCACCCTCTTGTGTGTTATAAAAAACATTGGCTTGCAGAAACTTAGAATGAGTGGCTTTATGGGGTTGCTCTAGTCACTTCTGTACTGTACAGAAACTGAGTGAATATATTTCCAATTGCTAATGTTCCCGTAAGACTTGGTCCTGATCTCTGGTCCTGTTCCTTTCTTTGGCTGTGTTTATAACATTCTTGTTGCACTAATCCAAAGAGCAACTCACAGAGGCTGCACAATGATATTCTTCTTTTCATAATAGTTGGTCTTCAAAATTCTGGATGGTGAAGGTTCCAGTGGATTCTAGCCTACTGTATATGTGTAAAATTTTAAACTGATCTGCTGACTGAGAAAGTTCTCATGGAAGAATTATCATTGATGCACAGCATACAGTCTAACTCTGCTGATAAAGTTGTTTGAAATGACACAAACAAACAAACAAACAAACACATGTGTTAAATAGTGCATTTAAACAGGAAATTTAAAAACACTGCTTGAAGTTAAAAAATATAATGGTAGAGAAAACCCTGTATACAATAACAGTGAAAAGATAAAATACTTAGAAATAATCTTTAAAAGTTTAAAACTTCTATGAAATACACTATTCTAAAACACGTTCGGGGGAAGCCGGGATGGTTCAGCAAATTAATCACTTGCTTTGCAGCCCTGGGGACTGAGAATCAAATCCTGGCACCGTCCTACATTGACCCATATGCTGAACTGGGGTGTGCTTCCCATGTGAGAGGCCCCCAGTTTGGTTCTCACCCCCCAGTTTGACCCCTGGCTGGTGGGGGCATGCCTCCCAATCGGGAGGCCCCCCAAACCAGTTCCTGCCCTGAGCATCCCCCGCCCAACTACGTGAAACAAAACCATGTTGAAAACTCATGGTGTACAACTATGGAAGCTGCTCTGGGCCCTATCCCTTCTCTTCGTCTCTCTCTGTCTCTATCAAAAACAATAAAATGAATCTTTAAAAAAATAAAAATAAATTACTTCCATAAAATACAATTGTATACTTAAACAAATAAAAACACATCTCTGGCTCCCGGTTAAAATATCTTGACATCATCAAAAGATGCCTGTGCTAAGTCACTTTATAAATTTTGTGACATCCCAATAAAAATAGCAATAAGCCTTTTTTTCTATAAATGAACAAACTGACCTTACTAAATACTATAAAATCAGGAAAACAATGTAAGAACTATGAGGAAGCAACAACCAAATGAAATGTTAAAACTTACTACAAAATCTCTCTAACTAAAACACTGTCATCTTAGAACATGCTTAAACAGACAAATGAAACAGAACAGCCAGGCCAGATAAGAGACCTACCCCAGATGGAAATTTGTATATGACACTGATGTATCTCAAAATACAGGGGCAAAGGCAGACTTTTTGATATGTGGTGTTGGGACAGCCAGCTATTGTAAAGTGATGAATTTTGATCTATTCTTCATGCTATCCATAAGCACACACTCCAAACTAGTCAAATAATTTAAAAAATAGAGTTGTGCAATTTATTTTTAAATAAGTGGAATTCTGGGGAGAGATACATAACTGTGCCTGTTTCCTTCCATGAACATGTTAAAATTACAACTACATTATAGAACAATCAACCTGGAGAACCATATGAAGTCTAGCTGAACAGAAGTTTTATAACTAAGGATATAAAAAAGAAGCTATGGCAAGAATGGTAGAAAGGGAGAAGACCCAATACAGGCAGGTCCCAAACCTCTGTATGGTGGTTGAGAATCTTGGGCATGGGTGGTGAAAAGCAAGGACTATGTACAACCAATTGGTACTATACCTAGCAAGACTATCATTTAAAATTGAAGGAAAGATAAAGAGTTTCTCAGATAAGAAAAAGCTAAAGGAGTTCATCACCACCAAACCAGTATTACAAGGAATATTAGCAGGACTTTTTTAAGGTAGAAAAAATAAAAAGATCAAAATTATGAATAATAAAATGGCAATAGCAACCAATCAACTATTACTTTCAATATAAATGAATTAAATGCTCCAATCAAAAGATAGAGTGGCTGAATAAGAAAACAAAACCTTTACGTATGCTGCCTACAAGAGACTCACCTCAGATTGAAAAATACACACAGACTGAAAGTAAAGGGATGGAAAAAGTTGTTTCATGAAAATGGAGACAAACAAAACAAAAAAGCTGGGGTAGCAATACTTACACCAGACAAAACAGACTTTAAAATAGAGGGACAAGGACAGATCCAGTAACCCTATGTCTGGTTATATAGCTGAAGAAACTCAAAACACTACCTTGAGGGTATGTGTTCATCCATATGTCCATTGTAGCACTGTTTACAATGGCTAACATGTGGAGGCAGTCTGGCTGTTTGCCGATGAAAAAATAAAGAGGCTGTGGTACGTATACACAATTAAGTATGGATGGACCTAGAGGTATTAAGTTGAGTAGAGTGTCAGACAGAGAAAGGCAGATTTAATGAGACTTTGCTTATATGTGGAATCTAAAGAACAACAACAAAAAGAAACAAACTTATAGATACAGAAAACATTTTGATGGAAGTTGGAGGTGTGGGTGAAAAAAGGGAAAGAAATTAAAGAGTACAAATTGGTTGCTACAAAGTAGTTATGGGGCTGTAGGGTAATAGTATAAGGAATTTTGTCAATAATATTGTAATGACTATGTATGGTATCATTCAAGTAGATTTGTTGGGTTGAGAGGCAGAGTGAAAAAGGTGAGGTGATTAAGAAGAGCAAATTGGGGGATGTTGGGATAGCTCAACAGGTTGAGCACTTGCCTTGCAACCCTGAGATCAAATCCTGGCTCAGGCCCTTGCAAACCCATATCCTGAACTGTGGCATAACTGTAACCACCGGGATGGCGGTAATGGTTCTCACCTCCCATGTGGGAGGCCCCTGGTTCACTTTCGGCCCTGCGTGGCCCCACATCCACCTGTGTGGAATGAGATCATGTCACAACTAATGGTGCACAACTATGGAGAGTGCTCGAGGCCCTCCCCTCTCTCATTCTCTCTCTCTCTTTGGCCTTCTCTCTAACAATAAAATAAATCTTAAAAAAAAAAGAAGTACAAGTTGGTATTTATAAAAAGTAATGAGGATATAAAGTAAAGTTGAGGAAATAGAGTCAATGATATGGTAATAACTATGTATAGTGTCAGGTGGGTAACAGATTTGTTAGGGGGATCACTTCTTAAATTATATAAATGTCTAGCCACTATGCTGTACACTTAAAATTAATGTAAAGTAATATTGAATGTCAAGTGTAATTGAAAATTTTTACAAAGAGCAGAAAAGGTGAAGAGAAACAAGAAGTCCAAATTTCCAGGTATAAAATAAGTCATGGGGATGTAATGTACGACATAGGGAATATATAGTCAATAATTATGATAGCATAGTATAGTGTCAGGTGGCTGCTGGACTTATCAGAGTGATCACTTCTGTAGGTATATGAATGTTGAATAACTATGGTGTACTCCTAAAACTAATATAATATGGTATGGTAGCTACATTTTTAATAAAAATCAATCAATTAATAAATAAGTGGAATTCCTGTATATTTCTTCTATAACCTAAAAGTAAAAAAGACTTCCTCCTATGACTTAAAATCCAGATACAATAAAAAAAGATGGATATATTTGACTGAAAAAATGCAGGGCAAAAACACTATGCAAAATCAAAAGATAACATTTGCAAATGTATGGTAGATAAAAACTAAGGTCCTTAATTTATAAATAACTTTTAAAATTGATGAAAAAAATACCATAGAAAGCTTTAAAAAAGATGTGAATTAAAAAATTCTCATAAATAATTAAAATGGACTACTAAAAAATGTTCACCCAAAAGATAGAAAGTAGAAACAGAAGAATGAAAAACACATGCAACAGGAAACAAATAATAAAATGGTAGAGCTAAATCCCAACATTCCAATAATTACAATAACTGTAAATGGCCTAAACACCCCAAATTAAAAGATAAAGATTATAGAATAGATTAAAAACAAACCAAATGCATAGATAAATTGGAGCACAAGAAGAAGAAAAGTATAGCTAGGAGACTTAGAGGCATGTCACTCAAAGAACAACTTAAAAACATAAAATTTAAAAAATCTAGCTTCAGGTAAAGTTATCTGAGGGTAAGGAGGGTGGTAGTTGGGGGAAAGGGAGGAGGCATCAAATACATGGTGATGGAAAGAGAACTGACTCTAGGTGGTAAAAACATAATGCAACACATAGACAATGTATTATAGAACTGTATACCTGGAAAAATGTAATTTTTAGCAATAAATGTCACTCCAATAAATTTATTAATTAATAAAAAATACATTAAATATGTACAGTGAGAACTTATTATTTTCTGTATGCCAGGTCCATGCTAGGATTTTCCACATGTGTAGAAGTGGTATAAGATTTGCTTTTATCCTGATTCCCTGAGGGCAAAATTAATGAGTGTCCATCAGAGGTAGAAAGATTATCAATCATTGTAAGAAGCCAAAGAGAGAACAGACACATAAGCGCATTGGCAGTACCTTCACTAAAGCTGAGCAAATACTGAAATTGGGGGATACTTTGAAAGGAACTTTAAAAAAGGAAAGGCAGCTACATTAATGTTTTATTTTATGACTAATACCTGGAGATGAGGCTGACAGATTCCTTCCACTTTGAACTAGTTAATTTACCATTTTTCTTGATATATCTATGTGTAGTATGGGAATTAAAAAAATCTGTAAAATTCTCTTCAGCATGTTTATACAAATACTGCCCTAAAACTTCTGACAATTGGATTCTTGCTCCAGAATAAAAAGAAAATGCTGCAGAAGGTTTTGTTTTTTGTTTTTTGTTTTTTGGGTTTTTTTTTTTAAATGTTTGTCTTTTTTAAAGATTTATTTTTATTGGTTTTTGACAGAGAGAGAGGCAGACAGAGAGAGACAGAGAGAAGGGGGCGGGCCCAGAGCAGTCTCCATAGTTGACATTAGTTTTCCATATAGTTTCACTCCACAGGTGGGCACAGGGCTGCACAGGGCAGGAACTGGGCCGGCAGCCTCCCACATAGGTCCCAGCAAGAACTGAACTGCGGGCACACCCCAGTTCAGCATGTGGGTCTGCATGGGCCGGGGTTGGGGTTCGATCCTCTGTCCCCAGGGCCTCAAAGTGGGCACTCAACCTGCTGAGCCGTCCCAGATTCCCAGAAGTTTTTTATTACTTCTTACAAAGGACTGACTCAGTTTAATCTGCCTAGCATTCATCCTCTATTTCTTTAGCTTTGTTCATGAGCACTGGGTGGACCGATTTCCCCTCTATCTCAAGGGTAAAGATGTGACCTTGTCCTGGCCAATCAGGGCACTACATTCCTAGGCCACAGGATTGGCTCAGACATGGGTACACCATCTAACCACAGCCATTCAGAGTAAATACTAGGGCTCTTATTTGAGAAACCAGTACACAAATACCTTTTGTTTTCCCTTGCATATGAAGGTGGAGGATGTATATTAGTCAGGATAGGCTAGATTATATTACTGTAAAATGCAAAAACTTCAGTGACTTAACTCAACGAAAGTTCTCCCTCACACTACATGTCCACCATGGCTAAGCAGGGGAGCTTTGCTCATTGAAGATGCTCAGGAACCTAAACTGATGCAGGCCCATGCTTACACATACTTTACCAATCACCATGGTTGGAAGAAGGGGACATAGTGAATGTACTGCTTCTCAGATGTGACGCATACCTGTTATGTTCACATTTTGTTGGTCAAAGCAAATTGCATCACCACACCTACTAACTTCAGGAGGCAGAAAAGTACAAATGACCATGTACCCAGAAGGAGGAAAGCTAGAAATATTTGGTGAACAACTAATAGTCATGCAGGATATAAGTCTGGAATGGTCAGGCATATGGAGAACATTGGCAGAAGATGGAGTCCTGATAACACTATTTCAGCTTCTGGATCCAGCTATGCCTGAAGCTGGATGCTTTCAGCTATTAGTTTTCTGAAACAATAAACTCCCATTTTGCTTAATTCAGATGAGTTTTATTCCATATTTGACAACTGAAAGAATCCTGCCTGAGCCATGTACTTCTCAACAAATAGCAGACTCAGACAGTATTTTGGGGTTTTGATGGAGATCGTAGAAGGTAGAAGGATGTTAATATATTCTTGAAGTACAACAGGTTTTTAAGCAACAACCGAGCCTCTAGGAGTCACCACCTTGTCACAGATACTATAGATTCCTCTTGGGATAAAAGTTGAAGATGCTATTAGAAAAAGAAAACCAAAGGTGCATTAATTCTAATTGCACCTAGAGAAAATTTCTGCATCTCACCTTGATATACACAGAAAAATAGACCAAGAAGAGGAAGGTTTATTATTTTTCTACTGGAGAGTCACACACCAAACCTGCTCTGGAACTGAAACCATGGAACTGTGAGAGGATCCCAGGCCAGGCTGGCTCCTCTTGAATCCATATTTCTCAGCCTGAAGGCAACTGAGCACAAGAGCACATTTCAACTTACCACTTCCTATGATGTTTCATCTGCCCTAAAGCAGCTTTGAAGAAGAAAGTCAAAACTCTCCTGCAAGACTTACCTCAGATCAATCAGATAGAGGAGAGGTATGGTCTTGCCCCATAGACAGCCTGTGGGTAGGCAAGCCTGGGTCCAAATCCTGCCTTTGCTACCTCCCAATTGCATATCCTTAGGAGTTTCTTAACCTCTGAGCCTCAGCTTTGTCAGCTGTATTAGGGAAGTGTGTGTATATGTGTGTGTGTTTGGTGGGGGGGGGGGGGGGAAGGGGGTGATAATAGCATCTAGCTCAGAAATAAGAAGTGACTTTGTAAAAAGGCAAAGCATTTAGAGGGATTCAGGGATGGCTCAGCAGGTTGAATGCTTGCCTTGCAGCCCTGGGGTCCAAGGATCGAGTCCCGGTCTTGGACTGTGTAGACTCATACTGAACTGGGGTGTGACCCCCAGTTTGGTTATTATTGGGGCGAGCTTCCCATGTGGGAGGCCCCCAGTCCAGCCCCCAGCTCTTGGTGGGTGTGCCTCCCATGCAGGAGGCCCCTGACCCAGTTCCTGCCTGGCAAGGCCCCCAGCCCAACTGTGTGGAATGAAAACATGTCGAAGACTGATGACATGCGGCTGTGGAGACCACTCTGGGGCCTCCCCCTTCTCTCTGTCTCTCTCTCTCTGTCCTCTGTCAAAAACAATAAGATAAGTCTTAAAAAAAAAACCAACAATTGCTACAAGGACAAGCACCTAATAGGCCTTCCCTGGCAAACCCTCTTCCCACCGCTGTCTTCCCTCTCTATTTGCAGGTGTAGAAGCGGTGGCTGCTGACGTGCAGGCAGACTAGGAGTCTTGTGGACATTAGAGAAAGAGCACTTGACAAGCTTCCCAAAGTCTCGTAACATTCAAGAGCAGCTCCGTCAACTTTGGTTTGTATTTCTGTTAAACCTCTTTTTACACATTTCTTTACACTCACAAACACCACAGGTGATTTTATATAAATGGAGTCACAGCAAAGGGCTTCTTCAAACAGCAAGAAGACAGCTATCAGCTAGATCTATTTTTCCATTCAACCACACAGATAGAAATGGTTAATAAATAAAACATAAAAACAACATACTCTTTCTTGGAAAAAATCTTAGTTTTTTTGTTTGTTTGTTTCTTTAATTGGACTTCTGTTTCAGCAAGTTGCATTCAGTTCACTAAACAACCCCACATTTATTGGGTGCTTACTCTATGGTAGGTATTATGCAGAATGAGTGGGACATAAATATGAGTAAGAAGTAATGGTGCCGCTAAAACATAAGCTCTGTCAGAGTAGGAGCTTTCTCTCGTTTGCCACTGTATCCTGAGAACCCACTCCTGCCTGGCACATGCTAGGCCCTCAGCAAATAAATGATGACTAATGCGATGACTGACTTAAGCAGCTAGCAGATACCAGGAGATGAAAGTAAATATTAGCCATGATGGTGACCGCATTTCTATGAGAATTGATTAGATCTAGAGAACTATTAATTAATAAAATTTAAAATGAGATATGATCATAAAGAGAGAGGTAATTACAATAATTATATCAGAAAAAAAAAAGTGCTGTGCAGAAGTTTTTTAGTTCAATGGAGTCCCATGTGTTTATTTTTGCTTTTTACTTCCCTTGCCTTTGAGTTCAAGTTCATAAAGTCCTCTCTAAACCCCAGGTCTATAAGTTTAGTACCAATGTTTTCTTCTATGCAGTTTATTGTTTTGGGTCTTATGTGGAGGTCTTGAATCCACTTTGAGATAATTTTGGTATATGGTGACAGATCACAGTTCAGATTCATTCTTCTGCATGTGGTTTTCCAATTTTCCCAAAACCATTTACTGAAGAGGTTTTCTTTCTCCCTTTGTATATTTTTTACTCCTTTGCCCAAAATTATTTGTCATATTTGTGGGTTTATTTCTGGGTTTTCGATTCTGTTCCATTGATTGGTGTGTCTGTTTTCCTGCCAGTACCGAGCTGTTTTGATTATTGAGGCTTTGTAGTGTAGACTGAAGTCAGGGAGTCTGATGCCTCCAGCCTTGTTCTTTTTTGGAGGATTGCTCTGACAGTTTGGGGTCTTTTGTGTTTCCATATGAATCTGATAATTTTCTAAAATGTGTTTCTTAAAAGAATGTTTGTGGGATTTTTATGGAAATTGCATTAAATCTGTATATTGTTTTTGGTAATATGGCTATTTCAACTATCAACAAAGCTATGAGGCAACAAACCAAATGGGAGAAAACATTTGCCTCTGGTAAGGGGTTAATATCTACAGTATATAAACAACTTAACAACTCAACAACAACAAAACATTACAAATGATTCAAATGAAAAATGGACATATACCTCTTCCATGAAGAAATACAAATGGCCAACAGATATATGAAAAAACGCTTAGGGAAATGAAAATTAAAACCACAATGAGATACCACCTCACACCTGTTAGAATGCCTATAATCAACAAGACAAGGAATAACAAGTGCTGAAGAGGCTGTGGACAAAAAAGAACCTGCTGGTGGGAATGTAAACTGGTACAGACATTATGAAAGACAGTATGGAGGTGCCTCAAAAAAATTAATAGAATTTTACCATATGACCCAGCAATCCCTCTTCTGAATATCTACCCCCAAATCTTGAAACCTTAGTCTGCAAAGATATATGTACCCCAATGTTCATCACAGCATGGGGGAAGGGGACAGAGCATCAAATATATGGTGATGCAGAGAGAACTGACTCTGGTGGTGAGCACATAAAACAATACATAGGTGATGTAATGTAAAATTGTACACCGGGACCTATGTACCTTTTACCAACCAATGTCATCCCAATAAATTTAACAATTAATAAAATTTTAAAAAGATGCAAAAAAGAAAAGAGTGCTTAGCAAACGCTTTGAGGACATGAGATCTCATGATTTGAATAAGTAGAATTTTCTTTCAGGTTCAGTTAGAAGAATGCATGATACTAGTAACAGTAATAATGATAACATTCTATTTACTGGGTGCTTTCTATGAGCAGGCCTAAAACTGTGTGAGGATGGCACTTGTAATTCCTCTTCACAGAGGAAGAAACTGACAGGTAAGAAGGAGCCAAGGTCACAGACCTAATTAGCAGAGATACATTCAATTCTGACTTTCAAAAGACTTCCTTCTAGGAACCCTCATACACTGCTGGTGGGAATGTAAACTGGTACAGCCACTATGGAAGGCTGTATGGAGATTCCTCAAAAAATTACGAATGGAATTACCATATGACCCAGCCATCCCTCTACTGGGCATCTACCCAAAAAACTTGAAAACCTTGATCTTTAAAGATGTTTGTACCCGCATGTTCATCGCAGCACTGTTCACA
>PVKE010050873.1:0-10815 GCA_004027555.1 Craseonycteris thonglongyai
CCCCCCCCCGGGTCAATGGTGTCCCGCTTTACCAATGTTAAAATCTGGTCACCTTATACTTACAACAACATGGATGAAACTAGAAGATACCATGTTAAGCAAAAGAGTCAGACTGAGCAAGACAAATACCATATGATCTCACTTATATGTGGAATCTAAAGAATAAAATAAATGAACAATCAAAATAGAAAAAAAAAACCCAAACCCAATTCATGGACACAGATAGTAGGTTAGTGGTTACCAGAGAGAAAGAAGAAAGCGGATGGGGGAGGAGTGATGGGGTTTTAAATATATGGTGATGAAAAAAACAAACAAACCAATTTTGGGTGGTGAGCACACAATGCAACACATAGATGATGTATTATAGAATTGTACACCTGGAACCTATGCAATTTTACTAACCAATGTCACCCAAA
Organism: Craseonycteris thonglongyai; assembly: GCA_004027555.1. Taxonomy (NCBI): domain Eukaryota; kingdom Metazoa; phylum Chordata; class Mammalia; order Chiroptera; family Craseonycteridae; genus Craseonycteris; species Craseonycteris thonglongyai. The sequence goes on from PVKE010050873.1 coordinate 417, forward strand.
TACATTTAATTAAAAAAATGATAAAATGACCTAGCTAGAAGGTTAATTTTTTTTCATTATCTTTATAAAAATGACATTACAGAGTTGAATTATGACAAGTTAATCACAGATATGTAGCCAGAATACAGGGGGAATGATTTTAAATGAGTGTTAATCAATTAGTTAATTAAAATATTGTTACTTTTCTGAATTTTGTGATTTTGGGGGCTTTTGTCAGCTTTTAAAATTACAGTTAAAAAAATTTTCTTTTCTTAGTATAAATACTTATTTGTGTGTGTGTATATATATATATACACAATGGGAGTCAGCCAATTCTTCACAAACAAAAATGTTTCATCAGTCCAAATCAAGAGTCAAAATAATGTTGCTAAACTTTTGGATATTAGAGGGATTGTTCATTATGAATTTGTATCAACTGGACAACCAGTCAACCAAGTTGACTATTTGGAAGTGATGAAAAGGTTGCATAAAGGAGTTAGATGAGAACGACCTTAACTTTTTGCCGACAACGCATGACTCTTGCATCAGGATAACGCACCAGCTCAAAAAGCACTGTCTGTGAAGGAGTTTTTAGCCAGTAAACAAATAACTGTATTGGAACACCCTCCATATTCACCTGATTTGTCCTCCAATGACTTTTTTCTTTACCCGAAGATAAAGAAAATATTGAAAGGAAGACATTTTGGTGACTTCAAGGGCATCAAGGGTAATAGGATGATGGCTCTGATAGCCATTCCAAAAATTTTGCTTAGACGGGGGACTAGGCACCAGCATCAGTGCATAGCTTCCCAAGGGGAGTACTTTGAAGGTGACTGTAGTGATATTTAGCAATGAGATTTGTAGCAATTCTTCAAGGAAAAGTTTGCAAACTTAATTGTCACACCTCATAGCTATGACTGACCTGAGTCAGCAGGTGGGAGGCCCCTGTGGATATAGCTTAAAGAAGGTGGGTCTATGGTTAGGAGCTGACACAAGAAAGCTCCTGCTTCAGCCTTTTTCCCCATTGCTGCAGGGCTCTCATTCTTTGAGAGAAACTCCCTCCTCATGAATCACCTCAGCATGAGTGGATATAATGGGCTGGTGCTCAGCATTTGTGTAACCACTGTCTAGTGTAGTGCAAAGGCTAAAAAGCAAAAAAGAAAAAGTTTCTAGGGGATGCCAACATGGCTCAGTGGGTTAAGCACCCATCTTGCAGCCCTGGGATCCTAGGATTGAATCCCAGCCTTGACCTGTGTGGACCCATTTGTGAAACTGGGTGTGGTTCTCACCAGGGTAAGCCTCCTATGCAGGAGGCCCCCAGTTAGGGTGTGCCTCCCATGTGGGAGGCCCCCAGCCTGGTTTCTGCCCTGTGCGGCCCCATGCTCACCTGTGGAATGAAACTATGTGGAAAACTAGTGACATGCAACTATGGAGACTGCTCTTGGCCCTCCCCCTTCTCTCTGTCCCTCCCTGTCTCTTGGTCTCCGTCAAAAACAATAAGAGAAAAAAAGAAATCTTTTCCAGATTCCTTTGCAGTTAGCACTCTGGAAATTATGAAGATTTGAGCAATCAAATACTCATCGATGCCCTTACAATGACTCCTGAGGAGAGGGGTCTGGAGGACATTTTCTTTATCTCTTTTTTAAATGTTGTATAAAAAACAAAAACTTTAATTAATGGTATAGGGAGTGATGACAAAAATATTTTGCACCATGCAGAGGTGTTACAGTTATCTCGTTGAAATACATAGAAGTGTCTTAAGGGCTATTAACACATCTTTTTTTCTTTTTTTACATATATACAATTTGTTCTAAATTTTCTGACTTTGTGATCACAAGTGGTTGTTGGTAATAGGTGATGTAGTAGATTTTTAAAAGAACTTTTAAAGTATTTTTAAATTAATATTATTGACATTCAGCATTTTTTGTGTGTTATTTTTGTTTTATTTTTTAAAAGTTTTTTTAATTGTTAAATTTATTGGGGTGACATTGGTTGGCAAATATTACATAGGTTCCAGGTGTACAACTCTAAATTACATTGTTTATGCATTGCATTATGTGCTCACCACCCAGAGTCAGTTCTCTTTCCATCACTGTATGTTAGATGTTCCATCTCTACTCCCCTCATCCCTTCCTACTCTCCCACCCAACTCTGCCTTTACACTCAGGTAACCACTAAGCTTTTGACTGTGTCCATGAGTTTTTGTTTCTTTGTTACTTTCAGTTTTATATTCCACCTATAAATGAAGTCATGTTTTTTGATTTTTTTTCAGTCTGACTTATTTCACTTAATGTGATGGTTTCAACATCCATCCATGTTGTCACAAACGGCTGTATTTCATCTTTTTTTATTGCAGAGTAGTATTTCATTGTGTAGATGTACCACAACTTCTTTATCCAGTGATCTATCACAGGACACTTTGGTTGGTTCCATGACTTGGTCACTGTGGACAGTGTTGCAATGAACATTGGGGTATACATATATTTGTAAATAAAGGTTTTCAAATTTGGGGGGCAGATACCCAGAAGAAGAATTGTTGGGTCATATGGCAATTGCGTCCTAATTTTTTGAGGTATGTTCACATTACCTCCCATACTGGTTGTACCAATTTACATGTCCACCAGCAATGTATGTGGGTTCCTTTTTCTCCACAGCCTCTCCAGCACTTGTTATTTCTTGTCTTGTTGATTATGGCCGTTCTAACAGGTGTGAGGTGGTAGCTTATTGTGGTTTGAATTTGCATTTCCCTAATTGCTAGTGACGTTCAACATTTTTACATATGGTATATCTATTGGCTGTTTGTATGTCTTCATGGGAGAAATTTCTGTTCAGGTCTTATGCACATTTTTTAAACAAGATCATTTTTTTTTGTTGTTGTTGAGTTGTTTGAGTTTTTTCTATATTATAGATATTAGCCCCTTATCAGAGGCACTGTTTGTAAATACTTTCTCCCATTTGATTGATTTATTTTTTACTTTGTTGACAGTTTTCTGTGCTGTGCAGAACCTTTGTAGTTTGATATAGTCCCATTCATTTATTTTTGCATTTATTTCCCTTGCCTTTGGGGTCAAGTGCATAAAGTTCTCTCTGAGCCCAAGGTTTATAAGTTTAGTACCAATGCTTTCTTCTATGCACTTTATTGTTTCATGTCTTTTGTGGAGCTCTTTAATCCATTTTGAGTTAATTTTGGTATATGGTGACAGTTCACAGTCCAGATTCATTCTTTTGCACGTGGTTTCCCAATTTTCCCAGCACCCTTTACTAAAGAGGCTCTTTTCTCCTTTGTGTATTTTTTGCTCCTTTGTCAAAGATTATCTGTCCATATATTTGTGGGTTTATTTCTGGGTTTTCGATTCTGTTCCTTTGGTCTGTATGCCTATTTTTCTGCCAATACAAAATTGTTTTTGTTTGTTTTTTTAAAGATTTTTAAAAAAATATATTTTTATTTATTTTTGACAGAGAGAGAGAGCGAGCGAGCGAGCGAGAGAGAGAGAGAGAGAGAGAGAGAGAGAGAGAGAGAGGGGTACAGAGACAGAGAGAGCTGAACTGGGGGCTCCCAGTTCATCCCAGTTCAGCATATGGTTCCGCACGGGCCAGGGCTGGGATTCGATCCCCGGTCCCCGGCGCTGCAAAGTGAGCGCTTAACCCACTGAGCCATCCCGGCTTCCCCTCAAAATTGTTTTGATTATTGACACTTGTAGTATACCCTGAAGTCAGGGAGCATGATGCCTTCAGCCTTATTCTTTTATCAAAGGATTGCTTTGGTGATTTGGGGTCTTTTGTGGTTTCATATTAATCTGATGATTTTTAAAAATCTATTTCTCGAAAAAATGTCTGTGAGATTTTGATGGGAATTGCATGAAATCTGTATACTGCTTTGGGTAATATGGCCATTTTGACTATGTTGATTCTTTCAATCCATGAACATGGAATATCTTTCAATTTCTTTGTATCTTCTTCAATTTCTTTTAATAGTGTCTTATAGTTTCTGTGTATAAATCCTTTATGTTCTTTGTTAAGTTTATTTCTAAGTATTTTATTCTTTTTGTTTAGATTGCAAATGGTATCATTTTTCACATTTCTTTTTTTCTGAAGTTTTGTTGTTTGTATATAAAAATACTGTGGGGTTTTTGTTCATTGATTTTTTTTAACCTGCAACTTTACTATATTCATTAATTATTTCTAACAGTTTTCTAATGGAGTCTTTGGGGTTTTCTATATAAAGGATCATGTCATCTGCAATAAGTGACAATGTAAGTTCTTCATCCCCAATTTAGATGCTTTTTATTTCTTTGTCCTGTCTGATGTCTCTGGCTAGAACCTTTCAGTTCTATGTTGAATAGCAGGGGTGACAGGGGACATCCCTGGTTTTTTTTCTGATTTTAGAAGAAAAGGTTTCAGTTTCTCCCCATTCAGTATGACATTTGTTGAGAGTTTGTCATATTTGGCCTTTATTATGTTGATGTACTTTTATTCTATACCCCTTTTATTAAGTGTTTTGATCATAAATGGATGTTGTATCTTGTTGGATGATTTTTCTGCATCAATTGATATAATCATATAGTTTTTATCTTTTATTTTGTTTATATGGTACACCACATTGATAGATTTGCATATGTTGAATGACCCTTGTGCTCCTGGGATGCATCCCACTTGATTGTAGTGTATAATCTTTTTAATGCATTGTTGTATTCTATTTGCTAGTATTTTGTTTAGGACTTTTGCATCGGTGTTCATCAGAGATATTGGTTTATAGTTTTTTGTTTTGTTTTGTTTTTGTGAGGTCCTTACCAGACTTTTGTAGTAGGGTAATGTTGGACTCATAAAATAAGAAGGATAGGTATAAGTTCCTCTTTGAATGCCTGGTAAAACTGGTAAGTGATACCCCTGGTCCTGGACTCTTGATTTTGACGAGGTTTTTGGAAGATAGTTTCAATTTCCTTACTGTTGATTTGTCTGTTTACATTATTCAATTCTTCTCGATTCAGTCTAGGTAGACTCTATGGTTCCAGAAACTTGTTTGTTTTTTTTAGGTTGCAAAATTTGGTGGCATATAGATGCCAATTTCTTAGTATTCTTGTATGATCCTTTGTATTTCTGTGATATTGGTTGTAATTTCCCCTCTTTCATTTTTTTTTAAATATATTTTTATTTATTTATCTATTTTTGACAGAGAGAGAGAGATACAGAGACAGAGACAGAGAGAGAACTGAACTGGGGGAGCTCCAAGTTCAGCATATGGTTCCACACGGGCCAGGGTCGGGATTCGATCCTTGGTCCCCGGCGCTGCAAAGTGAGCGCTTAACCCACTGAGCCATCCCGGCTTCCCCATCCCTCTTTCATTTTTAATTCAGATTATTTGTGCCTTTTCTCTTTTTCCCTTGGTGAGCCTAGCCAGGGCTTTGTCAATTTTATTAATTTTTACAAAGAACCAGCTCTTTGTTGCCTTGGGTTTTTTTCTATTGTTTTTCTGTTCTCTATTTTATTTAGTAATTTTTACTATTTCCTTTCTTCTGCTGACTTTGGGTATTATTTGTTCTTCTTTTTCTAGTTCTTTAAGATATGTTATTAGGTTGTTTACTTGTCATTTTTCTTGTTTCTTGAGATAGAGCTGTAGTGATATAACTTTTCCTCTTATTACTGCAATCAATGCATTCCAGTAATTTTGGTATGTTGTGTTTTCATTGTCATTTGTGTCTATGTATTTTTAATCTCTTAGTTTATTTCTTCTTTGATTCAGTCATTTTTAAATAACACGTTCTTTAATCTCCATATATGTATTGTTTTTCCTGCTTTCTTTTTGTAGTTGATCTCCAATTTCAAAGCTTCATGGTCAGAAAACATTTGGTATGATGTCAATCTTCTTAAATTTGCTGAGGCTAGCTTTGTGTTCCAGCATGAGGTTTATCCTTGAGAATGTTCCATGTGCCTCAGAGAATAATCTATAGTTATGTGTTGCAGGATGAAATATCCTCTAAATGTCAACTATGTCCAGTTGCTATAATGGACCATTTAAAGCTGCTATTTTCTTATTTATTTCTGTGTTTGGATGACCTTTTCATGGCTGTCAAGGGGGTGTTTGGGTCCCCTACTATAATTGTGTTTTTGTCAGTTTCTCCTTTTAGATCTGTTAGTAGTTGTTTTGTAAATGTTATTGCTTCTTGGTTGGGGGCATATATGTTAGTAAGTGTCATGTCTTCTTATATTGTCTTCTTTATCATTATAAAATGTCCTTCTTTGTCTCTTACTATGTTTTTGATTCTGAAATCTGTTTTGTCAGATATAAGTATGGCTACACCAGCTTTTCTCTGGATGCCATTTGCTTGGAGTATTGTTTTCCACCCTTTCACTTTGAGTCTGTACTTATCCTTGTGGCTGAGGTGTGTCTCTTGTAGGCAACATAACGTTGGTTTTTGCTCTTTAATCCAGTTTGCTCTTCTGTGTCTTTTTATTGGTCAGTTTATTCCATTTACATTTAGGGTGATGATTGATACATGAGGATTCCTATAGCCATTTTATCTTTTGTTCCCTGGTAGCTCTTTTTTTAATTGCTTCTTTGTTTTTTAATTTTCATTGGTTATTTTTATTTGATGGTATTTATAATTGTTGTCTTGTGTGTGTGTGTGTGTGTTTCAGTTCTAAGTCCTTTTTGAGTCGTTATCATGCACTTTATGTAAACAAAAGTTTCATAAATGCAGTGGTTCTTTTTGTTAAGGATGCTTCTTATCTCCATTGTCTTTGGAAATTTAACTTTTACTTCCTTCCCTCTTATGTACTTGTTGTCCCAGTTTATCCCTATTTATTTTTACTTTTTGTTTCAGGTCCAATAGACTCTTTCAGTATTTCTTGAAATGCTGATTTTGTGCAGAAGAATTCCTTTAATTTCTGTGTGTCTGAAAAGGTCTTTATTTCTCCTTCATATCTAAAGGATAACTTTGCTGGGTAGATGATTCTTGGGTTGTAATTTCTCTTATTCACTATTTTGAATACTTGATTTTGCTCCCTCCTGGCTTGTAGCGTTTCTGTTGAGAAATCTGTTTGATGGGCTTGCTTTTATAGGTTATGGTGTTCTTTTTTCTGGGTACTTTGAGAATTCTTTTTTTTTTTTGTCTTTGACCTTTGACTTCTTCAGCATAATGTGCCTTGGAGAGGGTCTGCTAGTATTCAAGTAGCTAGGGCTCCTGTTTCCTTCTTGAATTTGAGGTTCCAGTTCTTGCCATAGATTTGGGACATTCTCATCTACTGTTTGCCTGAGCAAATTCTCTGTGCTCACAGCATCCTCTGCTTCCTCCAGAATACCTATTATTCTTATGTTACTCTTTCTAATGGAGTCATATAATTCTTATAGAAATATTTTATTTCTTTTATCTCTTAGATCTATGTCTTCTTTCTTCTGTGACATTTTTGTATTTTTATTGTTTAAGAGACAGAGACAGACAGAGAGAGAAAAGGGGGAGGGCCCAAAGCAATCTCCATAGTTGTACATCCTCAGTTTTTGACATGGTTTCTTTCCACACAGGTGGACGGGGTCTGCACAGAGTTGGAACTGGGCTGGGGCTTCCAGCGTGGGAGACACACCCCCTCAAACTGAGGGCCAAACCAGGGGCCTCCCACATGGGAAGCTCGCCTGGCAAAAACTGACCTAGGGGCCTCCTGCATGGGAAGCACACCCCAGTTCAGCTCATGGGTCTGCACAGGCAGGTGCTGGGATTCGATCCTTAGTCCCTGGTGCTGCAAAGTGGGTGCTTAACGTGCTGAGCCAGCCCAGCTTCTCCATTTTCATATTTCTGTCTTGAATTTCACTAATTCTTTCTTTCATCTGATTGCATCTGCTTTCTATGCTAGCTATTTTATTTTTTATTTCTTTTATTGTGTTATTTAGCTCCAGAATTTCTATTTGGTTGTTTTTTTATAGCTTCAATTTCTTTGTTAATACATTTCTTTTGTTCATAAATTTTCTTTCTGAGATCACTTAGTTCCCTCTGTGTATTCTGCCAATTTTCTTTGATATCTTTGAATGTTTCAATTGCAGCCTTAAATTTGTGTCATTTAGCTCATATATTCCATATCTTCAAGTTCCTTTTTTGTAGATTCCCCCCCCCCCCTTTCAGAGCACCTTTGTTCACTAGGGTAGTCATTGCTGTTGGAGCATTTCTGTTTCTGGGCATAAGGATTTTCCTTCTGGTAAATGTGAAGAAATCTTTCTTTCACTTTCTAACTGGTGTTGCTGCAGCGTCTTACAATATTTTCTCTTGGTTCTTTGTTTTTTTCACAGTGGGACACTTCCTAGATGGTAGGCTTCTCTCTGACTCAGTCACCTTGGTCTCTGTATGCCCCTCTTTGAGAAGATGTGGTGAGTAATAGCATTCTATGCCTCTGAGATCCCACTGCTGTTTGAAGCTGTCACACCTGTGCTTCAGTTTATCTCGATTCCTCTGCTGGCTTCAGAGAGAAGGGTGGGTGTGGGATTTGTTTGAAAAGGCACAAGTCTGTTTCTGTCACAGGTTAATGGCATCTTCTTGGCAGCAGCTGACTGAATGCAGGCTCTGGGCGGAGCTGGAGAGGCAAGTTTTGGGAGCGAGTGAAGGGAAGCATCCAGGCTCTACGTCCAAGGCCACACAGTGCTCTGGCCCTATCTTATCGAGGGCCACTGTGCACATCAGTCATCAGCATGCTCCTGCTGCCAGCACTGCAGCCACTGGAATGCCTACTTCTGGATCTTCATTGCCAGCCTTATGCTCTATGGGTCTGTGCTCCAGCCGCCTGACCCACGCTTGTCACCCATGTGGATCTTTGGTTACCGCTGGTGCATCTGCACCTTGACCTGCTCTCCCACGCTCCCACATCAGTCTCTCCTCTGCTGGTCTCTGGTTCGGTCTCTGGATTGGTCACTCGGTAGATCTCTTGGTTATGCTCCATGGCTTGTCTCTGCACTGTTCCCTTTTCTTCTCTCTCACTCACCTCCCTTTCTCTGGCCTTTAGGTGTTTTGTTGTTTGTTTTTTTTCGCAATGAGTGGGTCTCTGAGCTGAGGCTGGATGTTGCTTAGGGATTCACTGATCAAATTTTAGTTGTGCAATTTGTTTTTTATTTTGGGAGATGTTTTAAGAGCTCCTCTCATCCTGCCATTCGAAGGACATCTTCACCCTGGCCTCTTAGGTCTCCTAAGTAACCAGTGGAAGGTAGAAAGGCCTGTGTTTCCACTGCCCCAAAGCTGATCAGCCTCTTTTCTGGCACGCTCTTGGGCCTCCTGCAGTTCTTCTATCACCTTCTCTGGAAACCCTCTCCTGAGGCTCCCCTGCTTCCTGTCCTGCAAATTGTTGCCAGGAACCAGCCTGGCTGAACAAAGTCCCTGAGTTCGAGTGGTGGGAATTGAAGACAGACCCAATGATCTGCCAACTGTCCTCAATAGGAGCAGCCCTGAATAGCTTTATTCAATCACTTATATAGCCAAGGTTCACATCATTACAAGGGACAAGGAAAGACAAAAAAGGAGTTTTTCAACCACATCAAAAATTACTCATTAACTGAAGTACAGCGCAGGCAGTTTGTTATCAGGAACATGCAGACCCTCTCCCATGCATTCCTTTTATCCCACAGCCTGTGATCTAACACCTGGTGACAGCTGTCTGACCTTCATGCAAAGCTACACGTATACATTTTTCTATATCTAATCACCCAACTACCCCCCGAGGGAGATGAAAGGGGGGACCGAGGCCCTGCCATCAAGGCTCCCTAAAACCTCTCCATTCAAGCACATGACTGGCTCCCAACAGCAAGCGGCTGGGTTCTCGTGAGGGCATGAGAATTGTCCAGGGTGCTTCTTGCTCTTGTTTGGGGCAGCTCTGACACTGCCTGGCCAAACCTCAGGAAGATGCCTGCTGAGGGGAGAGGATGCCAGTGCTGGCCAGTGCTCATCCCAGCTGTGAGTACCATTCGACATTCAGTATTATTTTATCTTAGTTTTTGGTATACTGAGCACATTTTCTTTCTTTCTTTTTCTTTTTGTTAAATTTATTGGGGTGAAATTGATTGATAAGATTACATTGTTTCGAGGTGTACAATTCTACATGACATTGTCTATACATCGCATTATGTGCTCACCACCCAGAATCAGCTCTCTTTCCATCACCATATATATATATTTTTTAATTTATTGTTAAATTTGATGAGGTTACATTGGTTGGTAACAATTAGACAGTTTACAGATGTACAAGTCCACCTCACATCATTCATGCATCGTATTGTGTGCCCATCACTCAGTATCAGTTCCCCTTCCATCACCTTATATCTAGTGCCCACTCCCCCCTCCCCCCACAACTGTCCCCCCGCTCCTCCCCCCTATCCTGGTAACCACCAAACCATTGAGTGTGTCCATAATGCTGGTGCCCTCTCCCACCTTCCCTCCCTCTCTCCCTCCCC
>PVKE010050874.1:0-10816 GCA_004027555.1 Craseonycteris thonglongyai
TTTTCTTTCCTTCCTTCCTTCCTTCCTTCCTTCCTTCCTTCCTTCCTTCCTTCCTTCCTTCCTTCCTCCCTCTCTCCCTCCCTCCCTCCCTCCCTCCCTCCCTCCCTCCTTTCTTTCTTTCTTTCTTTCTTTCTTTCTTTCTTTCTTTCTTTCTTTCTTTCTTTCTATTGTTATATTTATTGTGGTGACATTGGTTGGTTAAAATGACATGGGTTCCAAGTGTAAAATTTTACTATTACATCATCTATGTATTGCATTATGTGCTCACCACCAAGAGTCTGTTCTCTTTCCATCACCATATATTTGATGCCCCCTCCCTCTTCCCTCAAGCTCACCCCTTCCCCTTACACTCAGGTACCCACTAAAATATTGACTGTGTCCATGAGTTTTTGTTTCTTTGTTGCTTTCAGTTTTAAATTCCACATTTAAGTGAAGTCCTATGGTTCTTGATTTTTTTCAATCTGACTTATTTCACTTAATGTGATTATCTCAAGGTCCATTCATGTTGTTGCAAATGGTTGTATTTCATCTTTTCTTGTGGCTGAGTAATATTCCATTGTATATATGTACCACAACTTCTTTATCCAGTCATCTATCAAAGGGTACTTTGGTTGTTCCCACGACTTGGCCACAGTGAACAGTGCTGCAATGAACATTGCGGTACACATATCTTTGCAATTTAAGGTTTTCAAGTTTTTTGGGTATATACCCAGAAAAGGAGTTGCTGGGTCACATAATTCCATTCCTAATTTTTTGAAGAATGTCCATACTGCCTTCCATAGTGATTGTACCAATTTACATTCCCACCATCAGTGTATGAGGGTTCCTCTTTCTCCACAGTCTCTCCAGCATTTGTTATTCCTTGACTTGTTGATTATAGCCATTCTAACAGGTGTGAGGTGGTATCTCATTGTGGGTTTAATTTGTGTTTCCCTAATTGTTAATGATGTTGAGCATTTTTTCACATATCTGTTGGATGTTTGTATGTCTTTATGGGAGAGGTGTCTGTTCAGGCCTTCTGACTGTTTTTCAATCAGTCTTTATTTTTGTTGTTGTTGAGTTGTATGAGTTCTTTATATATTTTAGATATTAACTCCTTATCAGAGGAATTTTTTTTCAAATATTTTCTCCCATTTGGTTAGTTTCCTTTTTTCTTTGTTGATGGTTCCCTTTGCTGTGCAGAGCTTTTCAATTTGATATTGTCCCTCTCTTTTTTTTTTTGCTTTTACTTCCCTTGCCTACGAGGTCAAGTTCATAAAGTCCTCTCTAAACTCAAGGTTTATGTTTAGTACTGATGTTTTCTTCTATGCAGTTTATTGTTTCAAGTCTTATATGTAGGTCTTTTTGAGTTAATTTTGGTATGTAGTGACAGTTCACAGTCCAGATTTATTCTTTTGCATGTGGTTTTCCAATTTTCCCAGCACCATTTACTGAAGAGGTTTTCTTTTCTCCAGTGTATATTTTTTGCTCCTTTGTCAAAAATCATCTGTCCCTGTATTTGTGGGTTTATTTCTGGCTTTTCAATTCTGTTCCATTGGTCTGTATGTCTGTTTCTATGCCAATACTAAGCTGTTTTGATTATTGACATTTTGTAGTATAGACTGAAGTCAGGGAGCATGCTGCCTGCGGCCTTATTATTTTCTTGTAGAATTTCTTTGTTGAGTCATGGGTCTTTTGTGGTTCCATACTAATCTGATGATTTAAAAAATCTATTTCTCAAAAGAATATCTGTGGTATTTTGATGGGAATTTCATTAAATCTGTATATTGCTTTGGGTAATATGGCCATTTTAACTATGTTGATTCTTCCAATAAATGAACATGGAACATATTTCCATTTCTATGTGTCTTCTTCAATTTTTTTCAATAGTGTCTTATAGTTATTCATGTATAAGTTCTTCATGTTCTTTATTCCTAGGTATTTTACTCTTTTTGTTGTAATCACAAAAGGTATTGTTTTTCTTATTTGTTTTTCTGAAGTTTCATTGTTTCTATATAAAAATGCTATGGATTTTTGTACATGCATTTTGTATGCTTTGAATTTACTGTATTCATTTATTATTTCTAATAGTTTTCTGGTGGGGTCTTTTGGGTTTCTTATATGAAGGATCTTGTCATCTGCAAAAAGTGACAGTTAAACTCTTTCACTCCTAATTTGGATGTCTCTTGCATTTTCCTGTCTGATTGCTCTGGCTAGAACTTCCAGCACTATGTTGAATAGCAATAGTGAAAGGGGACATCTCCGTTGTGTTTCTGATTTTACAAGAAAAGATTTCAGTTTATCCCATTCAATATGATTTTTGCTAAGGATTTCTCATATATAGCATTTATTATGATCAGAGACTTTTCTTCTACACCCATTTTTAAAAGTGTTTTGATCCTAAATGGATGTTGTATCTTGTCATTTTTTTTTCTGCATCAATTGATATAATCACACAGTTTTTATCTTTTATTTTGTTTATGTGGTGTACAATATTGATTGATTTGTGTATGGTGAACCATCCTTGTGCCCCTGGGATGAATCTAACCTGATTGTGATGTATAATCTTTTTAATGCATCGTTGTATTTTATTTGCTAGAATTTTGTTCAGGATTTTGCATCAGTGTTCATCAGAAATACTGGTCTACACTTTTCTTATTTTGTGTTGTCCTCACCAGGCTTTGGTATTAGTATAATGTTGACCTCACAGAATGAGTGAGGAAGTATTGCCTCTTCTTTAAGTTTTTTGAAAAGTTTGAGGAGAATAACTGTTAGTTCCTCTTTGAATGCCTGGTAAAAATCATTAGTGAGACCATCTGGTCCTGGACTCTTCTTTTGGGGGAAGTGTTAAATGAGTATTACAATTTTCTTACTGTTGATTGGTTTGTTTAGATTATCCAGTTTTTCTTGATTCAGTCTGGTAGACTATATATTTCTAGCAACTTGTCCATTTCTTCTTGGTTGCAAAGTTTGGTGGCATATAGCCTTTCATAGTATTCTTGCATGATCGTTTGTATTTCTATGGTATCAGTTGTAATTTTCCCTCTCTCATTTCTAATTTTTTTTTCTTTTTTTCCCTTGGTGAGCCTAGGCAGGGGTTTGTCAATTTTATTGTTTCCAAGAACCAGCTCTTTGCTGCATTATTTTTTTCTATTCTATATTTTATTTAGTTCTGCTTTAATTTTTAGTATTTCCTTTCTACAAGGATCTGATTGACACAAAGTTTACACACCTATGGACCTTAAGTTCTTATTCATATATGCTTTCAATGAACTTCTTCCAAACCAAATCAAGTGGGAGAGTGTGATACCAAGGGAATGCCATATTGTTCCAAAGCCCTCTATGTGATATGTTAAACTTGCAGATTTTAATAACCTTATTTTTTTTAAAGGTCATTCATGCCTTATATAATTCATGGACCTCACTGTCTGGGGTGTCATGGATAGTGACATTCAGGATATTTTCGGCTTTTTGTCCTCTCAGCTCTCTGGGGACATAGATGAAGACTGTCATTTTCAATTAATGGAGAAGCTAGTGACTGCAGAAAGAGCAACTTTCTCAAGGTCACTACAAGTTATTGACAAGGGCAACAGTCAAGCTCTGACTATCTACATTTCCCATACATTTCTTAGACTTCTGAAGAAATCATGTAGTAGATCTATTTTCTGTTTGGGTTGAATAGACTCTAAGATGAGCTTTATGGAGAAAGAAAATAAGAACAATTCAACTTTCATCACTCTTGATAGAGGAATTGAAAACAGATCGAAGGAAATCTAACTCTGAATATATCATAAGTGCAAATGTTGTTGAAAATCAGTGGGAGCTTTGAACAGTCTGCTGAGACATTTTAGGCAGCTCCTCCTCAGATCCTTTTTCTTATAATTTAAAATTTTTCATAGTCCTAAAATGGCAGCATGAAATGGTACAGTGTACCAATTCATAAGTGCCAAATTTACTACTTGTAAATTTGCTCTGGATAGTAACTGGATCCTAACTGTGCCCTTCTGGTTTTGCTAAAAGCCTGTTTTTTCTACTCCTCAAGGTTGCTTGAACTTTGTTTCTATTTTTTTAGGGGTGACATAGGGCAGAAGCCCACTCTACTCTGATCCTTAATATATTCCTCCTCTCTCATATTCCTTGGTGGGGTGGTGCAGGAACATTTTCATCAATTACTTGCACTCTCCTCCCTTAGGTATTCCCATTAGTAGCCTTCTTATTGCTCTGGACTGTTGTCAGATGTTGGAGATTTGAGAGTGAACTGTATCTAATTGAAGGGTTCTCACTTAGCCTAACAATTAAAGTGATGTGAGTCAGATTAACAGAAAAAAAATAAGCAAGTTTAAAAACAATCAAATTTAACTACCTAAGTACACACAGGGGTTCTATAAGAATATTGGCTCTTAGGACAAGTCAGACCCTGAGGCTTATATGCCATCTTGAGCTAAGGAGAAAGTAGAAGGTTGCGTTTGGACTTCAAAGGGAAGAACTGCAATTCACACGGAGATGGAGAAGTACATGTTTTATAAACAAATGTTACTTGGGCCATCTTTAACAATAGGACACAGAAAAGACTTTGATCAAAACAGTCTTGCTAGGTTCCTCCCTCTATCACACTTAGTTCATATTAAAATATAGATATTTGTGATGATAGCTGCTTTTCTGGAACAGATCCTCTATCTAAATTCTTTTAGGTGGTTATAGGGAAGTTCAGTTACTCTTCCTGACTCTTTATTTCCCAAAATAATAAGCTTAAAGTAATGAATATTCCCAAAATGTCATATTTTGGGATGGCAAACTGTGCTTCCCCTCAGATTCTAATGTGTATATAAATAAATATGAATGAATACAATGCCATATGTATATCTTGAAAATATACTTTCTGATAAATTTATTGCTACTCTTTTTTATTCTAGAAGTTTCATAAAAATCTGAAATACATTGGATTTTAAGGATTTTCTTTTTATAAGAGACATCAAAGTTTTATCAAACTTCAAACCTATACTTGAACAAATAATGTTGTAAAAAAATAAAATAAAAGAGGGAGAAAGAAAGAAAAGAAAACTTGGGGATGCCAGGATAGGTCAACAGTTGAGTGCTTGTCTCACAATCTTAAGGTCCAGAGTTCAATTCACGGCCCTGGCATGTGCACCTCATATGCTAAACTGTAGCACAAATGGTAACCACCAGCAAGGCACAGAGTGGTAAAGGTGTTTGCCTCCCAGGTGGAAGGCCCCTGGTTTGGTTACTGCCCTGTGTGGCCCCACATCTACCTGTGTGAAATGAAACCATGTCACAACTAATGATATACAACTATGGAGACTGCTCTGCCCCCCCCACCCCCACCCCCTTTCTCTCTCTCACCTCTCAAACAATAAAATAGATCTTTAAGAAAAGAACTTGTGAATTATCTCTTTGGATGTTTGTAAGTAATTTTTCTTTGTGTGTGTGTGTGTGTCCTTATATAAAGTAATTATGCTTTATTCCTATAATATTTAAATTCTAACAAAAAGCAAATCACACATATTTATTATTTTTCCTAAATTCTTAGTATCACTTGCTAATCCCTTAAAAAATGTTTCTTGTTGATATAAAGGTAATGGCAGTAATAAAAACACACATTATAGCTTCATTAGGATTGTATGTTTGTCTCAAGTCTCTGCTGAAATTTCTCCACTGAATTAGGTGATAATGACAGTATGCAAAATCATACAGCATAGAGGCATGAGACAAAAGACTAGAAAACCATACATAGCATAAGATTTCTATTGGGACTTAAAACTAATCAATGAGCCAGAAAACAGGCAGGGAATGGTCCCTGTCAGTCTGCAGTGTGCAGCAGCAGCAGATGCGGAAATTCATATTGTGGAGGTCTAAGCTAGATGGTCCAGGCCAAAGTGCATGAGTTATAGGTTGAGGTAGCATACAGCTGTCTTCATATTCTGTGAAGTGGATGTTGGTCACTGCATGGCACCATCTCCTTTTGAGGAAATGGACCCAATCATCATTTAAGGAAGGTAGACAGTAGATCTACTTAATAAATGTAGTAGTTGGGCTCTGCAGAACTTAAGTACAAAGCTTAATGTGATTTCTTTTTATTGTTGAACAGCCTATATCAAAGTGAATGAAAAAACCATCCAGGATGTAGCACCAGTATGCCAAAGCCACATGCAGGACATGTTGGCTGCTGAATTATGAGAGAGTTCCCAAGTTCTTTATTATCTAAGAAAACAATGATTGAATGTTTATCTTGTGCCAGGTTTAGTACAATTTTATAGCTCGAGTTGTTAAACAGAAGCATAGCAAGAGCAAAGTCAGGGAGATCAGTTACAATCTTCTGAAATATTCCTCAGAAGAGAGGATAGTGGCTTAGAATGGTGATGATGTTCAAGATCTAGTAGTAGAAAACTACCAATATTTGCTAATAAATTGGGCATGGGATGTGAGAGAACAAGAAGAGTCAAGGATAATTTTGTGGTTCTTATGCTGGGCAAATAGAAAAAAAGAGACTGCGCTTATCAAGATGGTGGTTTGTGGGAGGTTTCTGGGGTAAAGACTGAGAGCTCAGTTTTGTCATTTTAACTTTGGAAACTCCATTAGACATTTGAGTAGAAATGTCAAGTAGGCATTTGGATGTAGATTCAAGTGCTAAGGAATCAGTTTGAAAATGGTTGGTAGTTAGATATTATCTCAAGTTATGAGACTCAATAAAATTCCTTAAAAAGTTGTTCAACTTAGTGCTTGAAATGTTATAGAACCAAGAAAAATGAAAGGACATATTAACCAAAAAAAAAATATTACCGTATTTTCCGGCGTATAAGATGCCCCCCTAATTTTACAGTTAAAACATAGGTTTAGGTCTATATTCACTATATAAGACTATAGCCTTGGAAGTGGGGGGTAGTCTTATACAGCAAATATAGGCCTAAACCTATGTTTTAACTGTAAAATTAGGGGGGCATCTTATACGCCCGGTCGTCTTATATGCCAGAAAATATGGGTACCCAAAGAATAATAAAGATAGAACTTATAGCTGGATTTCTGAGACAAATAGGAAGATTTGTAGAAGACTGTAACTGGGAAATAACTAATCCTAAAGATACACAGTGATCGTCTAATTTATGCTTGTATGCCCAAAGTGTGACAGAGTGCCTAAAACATAGTGGAAGCCCACTCAACATCTGACAGGTGAATGCATGGATAAATGAATGAAGCTTGGTGGAAAGGCAGTCAGGTTTCTCAGAGACAGCGTTCAATTGCTTGGAAGTACAAGATTATAGCAGCTGGGTGTCTCTGGGTCCTCTTCACACTTCTTCACTGTTTTGTTTGTTTATTTTTTACTTTTATGACAATTTCTTAGGTATGTACTTCTGGCTTGCTTACCCATGGTATGAAAATTAATTTTCTTGTCTTCCTTTCACTCCTATAACAGGAATCTATGGAGGAAAGAAAAAATGTTAAGGAAGCATCAGACTGAGAAAGAGAGAAGTGAATAAACCAGCTAACCCTTAGGAGAAAGCTCAAGGAAAGGCAGTATTGTAGAGTCTTACTTCCATAGTCACCTCCTTTTATTTTGCAGCAGAATTTCTCTGTAAGAAGTACCAATGAGGGGAAGCCGGGATGGTACAGTGGGTTAAGCGCTCACTTTGCAGCCCCGGGGACCAAAGATCGAAACCCGGCCCCGGCCTGTGCGGACCCATATGCTGAATTGGAAAGTGCCTCCAGTTCGGTTCTCACTGGGGTGAGACCCCGGCCCAGTTCCTGCCCTGTGCAGCCCCGCGCCCACCTGTAGAATGAAACTATGTGGAAAAACCAATGATGTACAACTATGCAGACTGTTCGGGGCCCTCCCCCTTCTCTCTGTCTCTGTCTCTGTCTCTCTCTCTCTCTCTCTCTCTCTCTGTCAAAAACAATAAGAAAAATCTTAAAAAAAAAAACAAACACAGAAGTACCAATGAGCCAAAGAACACTACTAATTTCCCACATCAACATTACTTCTAGGGAGAAAAACAAAAAAGCATTCCAATTAACTTCAGCACTGGATAAGTTACATTTTTCTTCTGAGATGTCTCGTCTCTTTCTTGGTTAATTACTGTGGCAAACCTATTTTCTCTTTCAGTTAAGCCCTGAGATGCTTTTAATTCAACTGGGCAGCTATTGAAAAGCTGTTTTCATGGGAAGGCATTGGGAGTGTTTCATTTGAGAAAAAAATAAACCATCCTTCTAGCAGTAGCTTTGTCACTGATCTCAGAGAAGATGGCCTAATCAAAGTCAACTTACCCCTGTGAAGGACCCCAAATTTTATCCTTTACAACCCTGCTCCCAAAAGAAGGGGAGGATGCCTTCCACATACAGTCATGGCCCACTACTCTTCCTCTTGAGAATCACCATCTTTGCTCTGAAATATGAAGTGAGCACTGTTCAGAAAATTGTTTTCTTAGAGTGTTGACCAGGGCAGATTCTCTGTGGGCTCTGGTCAAGAGAGAAATGAGCAGAATGGTTCCTATGTTGGGCATGCACTCTGTGCTGGTTACCTTCACCAGTTTCACTCATTGAATAGGTTGGTACTATTAGTATAGCCTGACTTTACAGAAAAAGAAACTGAAGGAACTTAAGCAATTTACCAGCTGACATACTGCTAGTGTTAGAGTGGGAGTGAATGAACTAGGCTGCCAAGAGCCAGACAATAAACTCAGAACACTGTAGTTTGGTTCTTACATGACCTCTAATTTGAAAATTTCTTTGTTTTGTTATTCAACTGGACTATAAGCTTATAAAGATCAGGTACCTTTTAAGGCATTAATTCTAGTACCGAGGAAGCCATCTATGATGAAGCAAAGCCAGACAGGTGACTGCTGAGCAAGCATGTCCCTGTTTTTCACTTTCTGCCTCATCTGCACTGTAACATGCATGGATTGTGCTTTCTTGTGGATGTAAAGCTCCTAAGGTACAGAAATTCCCCTCTCCTGCTGAGAAGGCTCTCTATATGCACAGGAAACAGAGCATGTCACTTTTCAGAGTGCTGTTAGAAGCTGCATCCTCCTACTTGCACTTCCTGGATTCAAAATATTGACTAGTGTGGGGTTCACAGGAGCAAGAACAAGGCATGGTGTCCAGTGAACCATTATTTGTTTATACATATTTATATTTCTCCTTTAAGATCTTCAAAAAATAAAGACTTTGTCTTTCTCTTCTTTGAATGCCCCATCAACTAGAATAGTACCTGGTACATAGTAATGGTCAATACTTTTTAAAATGCGTACATCACACAAAATCCACATAAACTTTTTGGTTTGTTCAATGCTAAGATTATTTTCCTTTTCTGATACATTATCTCTTTATTTTGAGTGATGAAAAACAGTATTTTCTTTAAAAAATTTAAGAGCATAGTAAAAAAATATTGAGGACCTATTTGAAGAAATAATGACTGAAAACTTTCTTAACCTGGTGGAGAAAACAGACATACAAGCCCAAGAAGCACAGAGAGTCCCAAACAACTTAAACGCAAATAGGTCCACACCGAGACACATTAAAATTAAGATTGTCAAGGTTAAATACAAAGAGAGAATCCTAAAAATAGCTAGAGAAAATCAACAGTAACTCATAATGGAGTTCCCATACGACTGTCAGCTGATCTCTCAACAGAAACTTTGCAGGCCAGAGGAAATGGCAGAAAATAGTCAACATGATGAAAAGCAAGGACCTACAACCAAGATTACTCTGCCCAGAAAAGCTATCATTCAAAATCGAAGGACAAATAAAGAGCTTCCAAGACAATAAAAAACTACAGGAGCTCATCACCACCAAACCAGTATCAAAAGGAATGTTCGAGGAACTACTTTAAGATGGGGGGGGGCAACATTATGAATTATAAAATGTCAATAACTACATATCAACAATTACCTTCAATTTAAATGGATTAAAAGCTCTAATCAAAAGACATGGAGAGTATTGCACTGACTGGAGTGTCAAACAAAGGAAGACAGATGCAAGCTGACTTTGCTTATAGATGAAATCCAAAGAAGAAAATAAACAAATGAACATGAACAGTTTCATAGCTATAGAAAACATTTGGTTTGTTGCCGGATGGGAGTAGGGTTGGGAGAGGGGTTGAAATAAGGGGAAGAAATTGGAAAGTTCAGTTTGGTAGTTACAAAGGAATACCGTATTTTCCGGTGTATAAGACGACTTTTGAAATGAAAAAAAGTCAACCGAAAATCGGGGGTCGTCTTATACGCCGAGTATATCCTGAAAAACGTCTCGATATGCCGCTAAACGAATTTTCCAACTCAATCCCGAAAATCGTCTGGATATGCCGCTAAACGAATTTTCCAACTCGATCCCGCAACAATCACTGCAAGGCTGCTTGGACAGCCTCTCTAACTCAGCCAATCCAAGCAGGCTTTTTATGCATGCAAATTATTCATGTTCTGTACCCGAAGCTACACTGTGTTCTAGTAAAATGCCTGCTCAGATTGGCCAGAGTCAGAGAGGCGGTCTATTATAACCTTTGAACCTTTGCTTGTTGTGATTGGCTCACCATGGTACATACTGTTGCAGCACAGGAACGTTCTGTGTAGCCAAAGCTGCTGTATCAGGACACATGCATAGTAGCTAAATTGACTGTATTAGAGCACATCCAATGGGCTAAAAGGTACAGTGCCTTTATTGGACATTCTGTATGTAGCCAATGCTACAGTATTAGGGCACATACAGTGAGTTAAAAGGTACCGTAATAGAACATTCTGTGTGTAGCTGAAGCTACAGTACTGTATAACCCCAGCCTAAAAGATTAGTGGGTGTACAACAAATGGCTGGTAGAAAAGAACCCATCATGGCT
>PVKE010050875.1:0-10817 GCA_004027555.1 Craseonycteris thonglongyai
ACCAGAATGAGATTAACAGGACCAGTCTCACATGTAAGCATTCTGGAAATGCATAATCACTCACAGAGCTTTCAGAATGCTGGGCACTTAGTAAGACTCGGGGGTAAAGGTGGGGAAGAGAACGGTAATTGAGTAAAGCTTTGAACCATCTCTTGCTCTGGCATCCCCAGGAAAGGTACTGTGCAGAAAGCTTGGTGGCTCATCAAGGCAGCAGGTCTCTGAAGCAGAGCTGAGGAACGTTCATGTAAAGAAGAATGAGAAAGACACTAAAACCAAATGTGGCCTATTTCATGAGAGTTCTAGAAACATCCATGCATTTACTAAACTAAAGTTAACTAAACCATTTGTAAGGGAGTGCTTAGTTTTGGTTTCTCCTTTTTCTTCATTGCCATTATGAGAAGAGTGTTCGAGAGTTATAGTGACCCAGTGAACAGGAATCCTGGATATATTTTGTTTCTCCAATGAGAAAATGTGCATCTTCTCAGCCTGCAAGAGTGGAATTTGATACTATTTTGAGAAACTTTCAAATTGTCTTAAATCTCACCCTAAGCACTTTGAGAAGTACTTAAAAGATTTTACTTAGCAAGACTAGAAACTGAGCCCTGAGTATGACTTATTTTCTAAATTAGGGCATAAATGACAGAATAAATGGTTCCATCAATGACTGAAAGCCTGGTGAAAGTGAATTTAGACCCTGTTCTACTGACACTTTGGTCTCCCTCCCATTAAAGTATTTTTTTTTTTAAGATTTATTTTATTGTTTTTACAGAGACAGAGAGAGAGAAGCGGGAGGGCCGAGGGCAGTCCCCATAGTTGTACATCATCACTTTTCAACATGGCTTCATTCCACACAGGTGGGTGCGGCCCACACAGTGCAAGAACTGGGCTGGGGTCCTCCCTCATGGGAAGCGCACAACCCAGTTCAGCACATGGGTCCACACAGTCTGGGGCCAGAATTCAATCCTCTGTCCCAGGGGCTGCAAAGTGAGCGTTTAACCCGCCGAGCCATCCCAACTTCTCCCCATCAAAGTATCTTAATATTTACAAGGCATACGTTTGCAATTTTGTTTTCTATATCTTTCTTCAGTAACAGATGTATTGGTATTCATCATTGTCTGTTTGTACATGTTAACCTGGAAAAAGAGAAAAAAAGTTTTCTCCTTCCATATATCTCTGAGTTTTAATTTAGTTTTTCTTCATTTCCTTGAGGTCCCCACCCTCAGGGTACTACCATCATTGAGCCTTCTAGAACAAATTAAGTAATGCAGATGAAAGCAAAATCAATTCCAATTTGAAATAAATAATGTACCTTATAGGGCTCTTGGAAACATAAGAGTTTAGTGTAATTAATAAAATGAAGTAGAAAACCTATTCATGGACTTCTTCAATATGTCTTTATCTAAGATTGCTGAAGATTGTAAATTTTCTTTGTATTTTATTGGGAGATTTCACTTGCATTTAAATGGATTTGAAATGTGTGTGTACTATCAGTGATACCTTATTCAAGTTAGCATCTATGAATTTTATTCCATGGTTTATCATATGTACCTCATATATAATAATGATGTAGGTTACCTGCTTGACTCACATTCTAGTTTATAAGATTTTATGATATAAAATAACAAAAATAACAAAAATTTAGAACCCAAGGTATAGTTCTGATACATAAATTAATGTTATTTGAACCTAAGAAAAAGACCTCTAATTCTTGTTAATCTCCTCCAATGACAAATAGGACTAAATAGTTTTTATCATCTTTTCTACGATTTGAAGACTGAAATTCCTCATGGAATACTACTAAATTATAGAAACACATAGTAGCACTTAACTTCAAATTAATATGAAACAAAAGTAATTTTGCAATCCTTTTTGTTAATTTAGTTTTCTTACTTTTTTTAGAGGTGCCTTTTACACATTTTGAATTAGTGAGATTATAGTACAATGTCATAATATAAAAAAACTATGTTATATGAAAGCTTAAATTGATGGAGGGTGTTCTGTGTTTTTAACAAAGTGATAACATTCTCCTGGCCAAAATATAGGATATGCATTATGACAAAACATTTGACATTGAGGATACCCTGGAAGTCCAAGACACGTGGCTGTCACCTTTCTAAAGCAGTAATCTGAGTAGATCATCAACAACATTAAATTTAAATACGGTATGTAAATAAATTCAAGGTTCATTTGATAGAATCACCAGTTAACTAAACCTCCTGTTTGATTTGACATGTACACATGAAGTTTAAAATATTAGCACATATTCAACTCTTGACCAAAATAATTTTTTGATAGTGAATATCAAATTATTGTTTGTATTGTTAACACTCTTAAATGAAATCTTCTACTTTAACCACTGTAGGTTACTTTTTTCTTTTTCTTTTTTTTAGATTTATTTTTATTGATTTTGACAGAGAGAGAGAAAAAGAGAAAGAGATACAGAGACAGAGAGAAGGGGGAGGGCCCAGAATGGTCTCCGTACTTGTACATCACTGATTTTTCCACAGAGTTTCATTCCACAGGTGGGCACGGGGCTGCACAGGGCAGGAACGGGACCGGGGTCTTATCCTGGTGAGAACCAAACTGGGGGCACTTCCCAGTTCAGCATATGGGTCTGCAGGGGCTAGGGCTGGGATTCAATCCTCTGTCCCTGGGGCTGCAAAGTGAGCTCTTAAGCTACTGAGCCATCCCAGCTTCTCCCACTGTAGGTCACTTTCACTGATTTTCAAAGTTTTAACATTTTAATCACTTTTCAGTATTCACCACACGGAGATTTTAATGGGCAACCACATAGGACTTCAGTATATCTTAATTCCATCTCAGAAAATACAGGTTTATTTGAGTATCTGGAACACAATTTCACTGGGTTTCCAATACAATTTTTTCTTTGTTTTTAATAGCAATAATTAGGATAAAAATAATCAATATAAAAAGTTAGGCCAGAAACCTTTGTGGAAGATTTGGATGGAGGAAAGGGCAGGTATTTCTGCTTCCCAATGTATTTTTTCCTGGTTCACTTATAGTCATTTTTCACACTCAGTTCAGGCCTTCTTCCTTCCCAAAGACTTCCCTACATCCTGAGTGGTGCAGAATGCCCCTGTCTCAGTCTCCCATCAGATCTTGGGCCCATATCTATATGACCACAGAACTGGCAGAAAGCTATATGTCCACCTCCTGTGAACACTCAAGCAGAGGTGCCTACACACAAAGTGGGAAATGAATTATTTATAGTATTAAAATGTAACAGAAGAATCTGTGAGAGATAGTAGTATTTTATGACTTCAAAAGACAGTCGAATAAAATGGACCATCAATGTTGAGTTTTACCCATTTACCGGTACATCCCCTACATACCCATTGAAAGTGAAAAAGAAACTCCTCTTAGAGTAATAGGTTAAATGCAAACTAAGGAGCAGGTAGTTCAGTAAAGAATCAAAGAAGAGTTTTGCAAAAAATACATTTAAGTCAATAATGAAAAACTCTGAAATTCTTGTTAATAAGTAATTGCTATGTGCTGAGTATGTGATCTGCTTTGTACAAAGTAACAAATCTGACTAATATTAACTCATCCTAAAAAATGTGTCTGCATTTTCTCCGCTGATTACTGATATTGTTTAAAATGTTTTCGTTGGAAGCAATGCCTCCTCTAATTTGGTCCCCTCTACTTTTTCAGCTTTACTACTTGCCATGTCTCAGTGAAGGCGCCTTATTCCAATAATGCAGCAATTCCCAGGAGCCATGCCATTATTCATTCATTTATGAAGCTCCCAGTGTCTCACTTACCTTTGCATTCCTAGTAGGTTCTTGACACATAGTCAATATTCCATAAATATTCTCTGAATAAACAAATGAGTAAATGTTGTAAAACAGTGGACAATGTTGGAGTTGTTCGACAGGGAAGGGGGGTCCTCTACAAGGCCAAAGGATTCTTCCTGGATAAGAGACATTCTAGAAAACACGGGTAATTAGATTATCTTTCAGAGAATATATATCAAAAGGAAATAAGTCTGTTTAGAGATCTTTAGATTTCTTTTTATTTCTTTTTATTATTAAATTTGTTGAGGTGACGTTGGTTAGTAAAATTGTATAGATTTCAAGTGTAAAATCTAGAATACATCATCTACGTGTTGCATCGTGTGTTCACCACTCAGACTTAGTTCTCCATCCAGTCAGCTAGGTGGATGAGTCGCTTCCTGGAAGAGGTCTTGATCTGGTTAAAATTCATCAGAAAAAA
Source organism: Craseonycteris thonglongyai (assembly GCA_004027555.1). Classification (NCBI taxonomy): domain Eukaryota; kingdom Metazoa; phylum Chordata; class Mammalia; order Chiroptera; family Craseonycteridae; genus Craseonycteris; species Craseonycteris thonglongyai. The sequence continues at coordinate 4,234 of PVKE010050875.1, forward strand.
ATACTTCTGTGTATTATCAGGAATGATAATTTCTTTCCATATAGAGGTTATAAATCATAACTTAAAAAAAAATATTCTGGGGAAGCCGGAATGGCTCAGTGGATTAAGCACTCACTTTGCAGCCCTGGGGACCAAGGATCGAATCCTGGCCCTGGCCCGTGTGGACCCATATGCTGAACTTGGGAGTGTCCCCAGTTCAGTTTTCACCGGTGTGAGACCCCGGCCCAGTTCCTGCCCTGTGCGACCCCGCCCACCTGTGGAATGAAACTATGTGGAAAAACCAATGATGTGCAACTATGGAGACTGTTCTGGGCCCTCCCCCTTCTCTCTGTCTTTGTATCTCTTTCTCTCTCTGTGTCAAAAACAATAAAAAATAAATAAATAAAATAAAAAAGTATTCTGCCTCAGTGAGGTTTGGAAGTTTTAAATAGATTGAATATACCTGGGAATGCTTGGTCCTGAGGTTCTAGGAACTGGTAAATGAATGAATAAACGAATAAGGCATCATGTAAGCAAGCAAAGGGAAACCAGAATTTATAACTCATTTCTAGTTTCAAAAATGACTTGACACATTTCTTTACCACAGGCGATTTTGATATTAAGTTATCATGAAACGGCTATCTTATCCAACATGCCTCTCCTCTGCATGAGGTTATATAGGCATCGGAGTTGCAGTTATTTAGCATTTTGAATTGTTATAAAAAAGATAACAGTTTGAAATCTCTGAGTTTGTAAATGACATTAAATTCTGGTAAATTACCAGGGGTAGATTACATAAAGAGCTATGTGTGAGTTGTAGACTAGCTTCCTGTGGGCAGGTGAAATGTTAAGTAAATGAAATATGGGAATGGATGTTAGCGGAGAGTGCTTATTTTAGACAAATAAGCCATTTTGTAGAGTCAGTGTGAAGCTGCTGCCAAGAAATCAGCAAAATGTAAGTACTTATTGGGAAAAAATATTAGAGTGGAAAACACTGCATTATTCTTCTAAACTAATAGATATTAAGTCTGGGGTTCTTTGTTTTCTGTGCTCATCAGTATGCTTCAAGAAAGACAAAAAATGTTAAGGAAAACTTAATAAGTCACACTTCTAAATATTTATTAAATGCCTAATATGCAGAAAGCATCTTATTCAGCAGTTAGGAAAACAAAGCCATTCTCAGTGGCCTTGAACAAGTGACAGAGTTTTCACTGAGAATTGTATGAACCCTTTAAAACCGTGAAAATGGTTGTCCACATAAACCAACACAAAAGAGGAAAGTGGGGAGGTACTTCTCTGGGTTTGTGCCAAAGGTTAAATATTTTAACTGTGAATTCTGCTTTATGAAAAGACATTATTTTAAAAGATGTAGAAACTACAAATGGAGATTTTAAAAATTATAAAACTGTAGAGCAGAGGTTGAAAACTTTCTGGGGAAAAAGAAAAATGCCGAGTAGTAAAAGGTTTAGGCTTTGTGAGCCATATGGTCTTTGTTGCAGCTATTTCAGTGCTGCAGTGTAAAAATGAATGAGCTCAAGCAGGATTCCAATCAAACTTTATTTACAAAAACAGGCAGTGGGCAGGTTGCGTCTTTGGGTCATAGTTCACTGACTCCTGCTGTAGAGAATGTTAGCATGAGCATGCTGCATAGCATGCAGGAAACATTTGAATCTCACTACATCCAAAAAGAGACCACCACTGCAAAATAAATGTATGATTGCTAACTTCTTACTGAGTAAAGTAAGAGACATATGGAGCACACTTCCAGAGTGTGTTCTTTTCAAAGGACTGGTCTGTTGTGTTTGAATCCAGACCCTTAGTGACTCCAAGGGGAAGTGTTTTCTTCTCCTAAAAAAGTCATCATGCAGCCTTTTGTCTTGAAATAGCAAGCTTTCTGATTGCCCATTAAATTATACAACTGAGGTATAGACATCCTTCTAAGCCCCAGTCTTGCCTGTTGGCATATATTCTGGCCTTTTTATTTCTATCTGCCTTTCTGTAGCAACTCCTTTATTTATCTCCTAAACAGATGTTGCACTCAGGCACTTTATGCCTACCTCTGAAGAATGGCATATGTCTCCGTCTAAACCACTGTCACCTCGTACTCAAATGTGCAGCCAGGGAAGTGACAGTAAGGCACTCCCTGGCAGGCAACAGAGACCATGGGGATTCAGCACCACATCTAGAATGGGGTGAAGCTCCAGGGGAGAGAGGGAAAGGCAGCCAAGACCAGCCTGCCAATTCCTGGACTTCGAGCTTTCCTCCCGGGAGCACCGTTGTGTCCTTTCCCTGCTTCCAACTTGAATTGACAGAGAAAAGAAAGACAGGGCCATTGAATAGAGGCACGCACTCATTTGCCTTCTAATTTTGTCCTATAGGAAGCGTGCTACCCATAGTGTGGGCAAAAGGAAAGGCAGCCAGAAGGACCTGCGGCCCCCTGACCTTTGGATACATCATGAGGAAATGGAGATGAAAAACATCGAGAAGCCATCGGGCACTGACCCAACAGGAAGGGACACCCCCATTCAGAGTTGCCAAGACCTCACACCTGTCAGTCACAGCCAGTCCGAAACCCAACTGGGAAGCAAAAGCACTTCTCATTCAGGTAACTGTCCTGTCTGCCATCGGGAAAAGCACCCCGTTCTGGACCCCACAGTGGTGTTATCTGCTCCCTGTGCAGTGGAGGTATCCTTCCCATTCATTTGAAGGTTACTGATAGTTAAAGGAATCAGATGGAAATGTGGTGATTAACCTGGTTTACTTTTGTTCCCATTATCCTGTTGCCTGCCTTTTATAACTGCAGTGCTTCTTGAAGCTTCAAAGAGGTACGAGGTTATACCAACGGGAAATACTGAAATGTGATGTTAAAAACAATTTCTTGCTTTCTGTTAAATTTTGAACAAAAGTTTAGTCCAGGCAATAAAACTTGAAAACATTTGTACTTCCTTTTTTAGTTCCCCATGTTTGTGGATAATTGAAAGTTGATTTTAAATTTGCCTCTGATTCCTTGTTTTTGAAAATCACATCAGGGACAGTTAAAGTCTGAAAACATTGACTGTTCTGTTATTTGCCTTGATTCCCATGGAGATCAACTGCCATTCCATGCAATCACATTATGGGATTGCCAGCCTAGTTTGATGGAGTCTATCTGAAGGCTCTGTTGGTATTCAAAGTGATTTGATGAAGAAGAAAAAAATCTACTGTTTAATCAATGGATGCAGAACAATCTGTGTCCAGGAATAGTTTTTAAAAACCTAGAAAGTGGTGGTAAATAATTACTTTCTGTAGGCCCTCATATTTTCAATTGTGTATGGGAAATTGAATAATTAACCAAGTATTCTCACCAAAAAACCTCTTGGTCTACTCATGATGCGTTTGTAGAATAAGTAGCTGTTGTTTCTAAACCAAATTAAAATACGAAAGTTGTTTGAATGTGTAGCTGGGTAACTAGACTTTCTCAGCTTACTGAGACTTCAGTTACTGATTTTTCAATCATGAGTTTTAAGTATTCCTCTTACAAACCTTAAATAATAATGTAAGCAGAGTCTCTAACTTTTCGGTCACATTCAATTATAAAACTACAGTTCAGTTGTATTAAAAACTACAATTGGAAGTTTAAACTGAAGATTATTTTCCCCTTATAACCAGCTAGACTTTTGTCTCTCAGGACTGGGGTCACAATTTGTTCTTTAAATTCTTTAACACCTTGGACTGAAGTGGAGTGGTGGGGGGTGAGGGTGGGGTTAGAGGGAACAAGAGAGTGTAGCCTGTCTCAGAAACACCTTTACCGATCTCTCCTACCTATCTGCACTTCCTGGTTACATGGAAGGATGCAGAGGAAGTGGAAAAGAGAAGGGGAGAAAAGTGAGGAGGGAGGGCAGAAAGGACTGTTTAAAGCTCTTCACTACTTTTCTGGGCACACACGGTATCCTTATGTGGCATCCAAATTCTGCGTCTCCTATGAAACACAAGTATGTATTCTTTATGAGACCCTGTGAGATTTCTGCACTTGCCAGTTATGTGATTTGGGATATCAAGTCAGGGCTTAACCCTCTCCCACTAGGATCATCTCTACCTTTTATCCTCACTGGTCCTCTGTTGGGTCAGCTCCTCTTGGGTGAATTCCAACAAGACTCATGCTTCACCAACTTTCCAAGTTCCCACTTGACACAGCGAAAGCACCTATATTTTGCCAGGTCAAATAATAATAGTGCTTGTAAGTCATACTGGCTCTCTCAAACCTTACTCCCTTCAGAAACCTCTCCCTCTGTTTAAATAGACACAGGGTAGACCAGCAAGCCTGTTATATGAGCAGGATTCTACTTGGCAAATGAATGAAAGATAGATTTCTTTTGCAGGAACCTTGATACTTTACAGATGTTTATTCTTATATGTTGGTTTCTTATTGGACATCAGGAGGGGAGAGAACCTCTGTCTTCCACTGGAAGGAATAAAGTGATTTCTCAGCCCTCAGAAGGTTTTTAGGACTCCTTCTTCTTGGCTTTTCTCTTTATCTTTTATTAAGATATACTCAGATGACATTTGGGGGCAGCCAGACTGGATTTAATGCCTGTCAATAGGTCCCAGGATAATTTTAACTGCAAATGATGTCTATTTTCTTTAGAATGATAGAATACTTGTGTCCGTTTGTCTTTAATTTAAGAACATACTTGCCAACTCTGCAATAACAGGGAAAGTAGCACTAAAAATCCTACTAGTTATACTTTACATTGCATTAAGTGTTCTCTGTGCTGTCCTGGTTAAAAGAACAGAACATGTCAATGAGTGGTAGAGAAGTATATTTTTTGGTGGTACACACTATTCAAAACTTCAGTTTTGTTTCTCTCCACATATATTTTTTTATTAACTTTTCAAATCTGCATATATCATTCCTGATCATAATTTTAATGAGTCTTTAGTATGGCATATTGAATCATAATGAGTTTATATAAATATGCTAACTTTACTTTTGAAGAATGAACTTTATTTTCTTTATTTTTATAATAAGATGTAATGTCTTTGGGCCTTAAGTGTTAGTTGCATAAATTGTGGTAAATTCATACAATTGAATGTTATTGTGCTGTTAAAAATTACATTACTGACTTATGTATTAACAGAGAAAGATTTTCATATTATTTTCTTAAGATTACAGAATAATACATATGGTAGGATGCCACTTTTGAAAAATATATTAAAATATACCTTCTCACTTTTATATACACCTATGTGTGCAAAAATTATACATAACAAAATATAAATAATGTTACTTTTCTGTGTAAAGAGGTTAAGACAAATTTTATTTATGTTTGTACAATAAAAGTATATTGGTTGGGATAAAAGTATATTGGTTGGGTAACAGGAAAGTAGATATTCTTATGCAAACCATCAATAAAATGGACAAGGCATTGGAGTTCCTGGCTGGAAATGATGGTGAGTGTTGCATCGCTGAAGAAGGTGTGTCTCTCAGGAGTGCTGTTTTTCATTTAGGTCAAGACCCTGAAGAAGCAGGGAGTTCCATGTCCACCCTGGAGAGGTCGCTGGCTGCACGCCGAGCCACCCGGGCCAAACTCATGATTCCAATGGACGCCCAGTCCAACAATCCTGGTGAGTAAAGATTAGTACCATAATGATGAAATGAAGAGGTTTCTGTTTGTATCTTTTCTATATCAATAATCAAAAACTAGTTAAAGGGGAAGCTGGAATGGCTCAGTGGGTTAAGTGCTTGCTTAGCAGCCCCAGAGACCAGGGATCGAATCCCCAGCCCAGCCCGTGTGGACCCATATGCTGAGCTGGGGTGTGCCCCCAGTTCAGTTCTTGCCGGGGCCTATGTGGGAGGCTCCCGGCCCAGTTCCTGCCCTGTGCAGCCCCACACCCACCTGTGGTGTGAAACTATATGGAAAACTAGTGTCAACTATGGAGACTGCTCTGGGCCCTCCCCCTTCTCTCTGTCTCTGTCTCTCTGTCAAAAACCAATAAAAATAAATCTTAAAAAAAAAATTAGTTAAAGTTTTCTCTGACCTTTCTGAGCAAATAGACACAATGAAGAATGACTAACGCCATATTATTTATAAGTTGCAGTCAGAATTTTTCATTCTGTTATTGCACTTGTATACAATGAAATGATCTGGCATATTTACCAAATATTTAAATATTTGGTATATTTAATAAATTGCAAAAAATATGAATTAATGTAAAAAGAGCTAAAATTTCTGTCAGTATTATTGATCTTACACTAATGATCACCTTCATAGCTTTTTAGAACTTTTTTAGTAGGTCCAATTTTTGTACTTTAATCTAACATCCTTGAAGCAGTTATTGACAGATACTCTTACTACCCACTGTTTGTTTGTTTTTTTAAGATTTATTTTGTTGTTCTTGACAGAAAGAGAGAGAGACAGAGAGGAGAGGGAGGGCCCAGAGCAGTCTCCATAGTTGTACGTCATCAGTTTTCAACATGGTTTCATTTCACACAGGTGGGTAGGGGGCGTGCAGGGCAGGAACTGGGTTAGGGGAGCCTCCCACATGGGAGGCACACCCCCTCGAGCCAGAGCCCAAACCAGAGGGCAAGAACCAAACTGGGGGCCTCACACACAGGGAGCACACCC
>PVKE010050876.1:0-10803 GCA_004027555.1 Craseonycteris thonglongyai
GAGCTCCCAGTTCAGCACATGGTTCCTCACAGGCCGGGGCCGGGATTTGATCCTCGGTCCCCAGCGCTGCAAAGTGAGCGCTTAACCCACTGAGCCATCCCGGCTTCCCCATCATTGTGTTTTTAATTTGCAGTTCCCTAATAGTTAGTGAAATTGAGCATTTTTTCATATATCTGTTAGCTGTATGTATGTCTCCAAGGTAGAAGTGTCTGTTCAGGTCTTCTGCCCATTTTTCAATTGGATTGTTTGACTTTTTGTTGTTGAGTTGTATGAGTTTTTAATATATTTTAGATATTAGTCCCTTATCAAAGACATTGTTTGCAAATATTTTCTCCCATTTTGTTGGTTGCCTCTTTACTTTGTTGATGGTTTCCTTTGCTGTACAAAACTTTTTTAGTTTGGTATAGTCCCATTCATTTATTTTTGCTTTTACTTTCCTTGCCTTTGAGGTCAAGTTCAAAAAGTCCTCTCTGAACCAAAGGTCTGTAAGTTTAGTACTGATGTTTTCTTTTATGTAGTTTATTATTTCGGGTCTTATATGGAGGTCTGTTCATGGTGGCCAAGTCATGCAAACAACCAAAGTGACCTTTGGTAGATGAATGGATAAAGAAGTTGTGGTACAGTTACACAATGAAATACTAGGTGATAAAAAAAGATGAAATATAGAATTTTGTGACAACATGGATGGACCTTGAGATCATCATATTAAGTAAGATAAGTTAGACTGAAAAAAAACAAGAACCATATAGCTTCAGTTATCGGTGGAATATAAAACTGAAAATAACAAAAAACAAAAACTCCTGGACATAGTCAATAGTTTAGGTTCACTGAGGGTAAGGGGGAATGGGTAGGGGAGGAGGAAAGAGGAGCCAAATAAATGGTGATGGAAAGAGAACTAACTATGAATGGTGAGAACATAATGCAATACATACACAATGTAATGTAGAATTGTACACCTGGAACCTATATAATTTTTACCAATCAGCATCACCTCAATAAATTTAACAATTAATAATTAAAAGTAGAATTACATCGTACCATTTACAATGACATGCATGGACCTAAAGGATATTATGCTAAGTGAAATAAGTCAGACTGAGAAAGACAAATGCCATATGATGGTACTCATATGTGGAACATAAAGAACAGAATAAATGGACCTTATAATGGCTGCCTCTCTGCTCACACTGAAGTACATAGAGCTCCAATTCAGCCTTCCTGTATATTCTTTCTTAAACAGATAATTAAAGAACACAAAATATTTTTGAACAGCCTGCTGAATGAAAGATTAAACAAACTAAAAAAATAAATGCAATGGGAACAGATATACCAGACAACAAAAAGAAATTTTAAAAGATATTTGAGAACATATGATACATGTAAGACAAGAATGGTTAGTATAAAAATTTATAATTAAAAATAACAAAGAGCTCAAAATTATTGTTGCTGAAATTCCATTTAGAAAATCAAATCAAAGGTAATTACACAAATTGTTAACATTTTGGAAAATTATATCAAAGAAATATTTCCAAAGACCATAGAGATAGAAAATCTAAGAATAAAGGCATTTCTCAATTAAAAAAAAACAACTTACAACAACAAAATCACAAAAACAAAAACAAAAAACAAAAAACAAAACAAAACAAAAGTAAGAGACATAGAGAATCAATTCAGGATAACAAATATTTTCAAGTCAGAATTCCACACAAAGAGAAATCTTAGAAACTTCAAAAAGAAAATTAAAGGAAGAAAACGAGAACACCTCACAGATATGTAAGTGAGAAGAAGATTGAAATTAAAAAGTTCAATATTTAAGAAACAATGACATTTTATAAATACCCAGGTGAAGAATCCTAAAAGATTTCGAAGAAGGGAAAACAGCAAAAAAATTAAGAGATACGAGGTTGCCATCCAAGGAAAAAAATTAGACTGGTATCACACTTTTCTTCACTTTTCTTCACTGAAATAAATCTGTAAGACAAAGCAAGTGAAATGTTCTGAAGAAAATTTACCTTTGATCAAGTATTCTATGGTTAGTCCATTATCAATGGGATTTGAAAAGAAAAGAAAAGAATTTCTATTTATATAAGTATTTTTTTTTGTTTTACTTTTACTTCCAATGAAACTTTCTGAGGCCATTTGTTAAGAATAAACTCCATCAAATGAGAATGAAAATAAAAAAGAAGAAAGACATGCTATTTAAGAAATGGTAAGAATAATCTTAGATCCAAATAACAGGGAATATCAACCATACATAATAGAGAAGGAGATCAGTGATACTTAGAAGTATATCTTTAAAAAGAAGCTCAGACAATAGGCTAAAAGATATTATAGATGGCTTATATTTTATGTCACACAGAGAAACAAAAAAGTTATTTCAAGAAATATCAAGTAAAATTAGAAGATAATAATTATCCCAATATAAAGCTAATTAAAAAATGGCATGATTTTAAGCAATTGATGGAGTACAAGATCTGCTTAATATTTAGTGTGAGTAACGATAAGGTGAAAACATTGAGCTCATAGAGAAGGGGCACGTATCATCGAGGGATCTCTTCTCTTTGGCTCTATGATAAACAATATTTACATGGTCATAATAATGTAAATACTGTTTATGGTCTTTCAACATTTACAATCAATGCTTAGATAACCCTCAGATTACGTCATTGATGTTGCAGAACATAAGGTAAGTATTACTACCAGATGTCTAAATAAAGATTAATTTTCTAGTACCAGAGGTGGAGGTTGGAATTCAAACTTTTATACAGACTCATTCCCACTGAGTTCGACAAGAATTAAAAGCCAGCATTAAAGCCATCTCTCTTTCCTTGCAGGCTACAGTGGGGAAGAGAAAAGGAGGCTCCCCAGACAGAGAGGGGTACTAAGGTTTATAGTTTCTTACCACTCCAGGCAGAGTAACGTACACGCTAAATGCAGGAATGAAGTGGACTTTTTCCAAATAGTCATAAGCTATCAAAAAGCTGGATCCTTTCATGATGGCAAAGGAATCCTATCAGGGATGCCAGTCTCTTTCTGGAGCTGTCCTGAAGAGAGGACCCTTCTTGGTTGGGTACAATAAGGAGCCTAAAGTAATTAAGAATGGCCAGATGCTTATGTATTAGTCAGCTGTGAGCAGTGGTCAGACAACAATGGGTTAGGTGTATAACTGGGTCTCCTGAAGCCAAACACTGATCGGCATTTCAAAAGCATATCTTTAAAAGCTATTCATTCCTAAGTTTATATTTCAAGTACAATCATCTGCATTCAGACTCTGCTATGTTAAGCAATAATTTCTACTTTCTAAGGTTCTGGGCCTTAGGGATAGCTTAGTGACCAGAAAAAGAAAGATGTGTAGTAAAGTTACTTTTTTTTTTTTCTTGTTGAGCCCTAAATTCTGTAAAAGGTAATTATCCCAAGGAGCCCTACCAAGATATCTTAACAACATAAAAATAAAAGAATTGATAACAGAAGTTAGAATGTGTTGGTGGGGCAGACAGTTGAGGTGGCAAGACTAAAGCAATCTTATAAAATGGCAGTCAAGAGAAAACCATCGAACATCAGCAGAACACGAAACAGAGGTTTGAGTGTATTATTTTGAGTTTCATAAATAATTAACAGACAAACTAAAATTACTGCTGCAACTATCAAACTTAGGAAGTGGGTGTGTAGGTGAAGATGGTTTTACTGCATATGCACCAAAACATCTATCATAGCAGCAATTCAATAGATGATATCAAAATTAATGAGTTGATTACATGCTTTGTATGTGTGTTAGTTAGAGATGGGAGGATATTCACCAGAAGAAATAAAATGTTGACTTTAGCAGTGGGATTGGGGGACAAAGTCTGTTGCTTTTCATTTTAGACTTATTTATGCTGTTATTTTTCATCATGAGGAAGCATTACTTTAATAAAAACTAGGCATATATTTAGAAAAGGATAAACATGAATTAAACAAGGTGTTTGATTAAAATGACTAACAAAGCAGTATTGATTTCCTAAAGCTGCCATAGGAGCTGCCTCATTTTCTTCTTCTCCTATCTTATGTCCAAGTCTACTCCTGTTCTCTCTTGCTCTACTCTCAACATGCTTAGGAATTCTTCACTAAGCACAGTCACTGAAATGCCTATTGACTCAATCTTGTATTTAGTATACTATGTTCATGTACTCGATACCACACAATGTGATTGGCAGATTAGCTCAGTTGTTATTGTTACTTTGGGTAAGAAAACTGATATTCCTTGCTAAATTTATTTCAAGGGAGAAGCTGAACATTAAGTTATTGCTATCAGTGGGAAGATCAAAGTAAAAGAAAAAAAATATTTTTTTGAGAGGAAAGATGTGTGGTTATGTGTTCTCAGAGAATGGGTAAAAGTAATTACTTTCTTTGGAAGGCCAAGAACCTCAAAAGACAAACAAAGGCTATTTTCAGAAAATAAAGAATAACCTTGAAATTTGTCAGTAAACTTCTCAAGTTCCCAGTTTGCCTCCAGAAAACTATCATTTCATCCTACTTTTGCCTTTTGCTATTTTAGTACAGAGTGGATGTGTCAAACAATTTTTAGTAATATCCCAACTTTTACTGGGGGCAGTTTTCTATAACATCTTTTCATTTATATAATATCATTCCCTGTTATGTTGCCACTTCTGGTCTTTGGTGGATTAGACTACACTTTATGTTAGGTCCTGGACCTTCTAGTTCTTCTCTAGCTCCTATGTCATCATGTTTCTGTAAAGAGCCCAGTATTCATGTCACTTCAATCCTGGCTAGCATCTTTGAGTAGAGAATTACAAAATAATGACTCTTTCACTAAACTCAGTTTATGCACTTTACCGGAATTGCTTGGCCATATTCATCTCCCTGGTCTTGGCTACTTCCTCTGCTCCCCAGCCTGAGTGGCCCCAGTGACTACATTGGTCATTCTCATGCTCACAAAGCCCAGCCACTGTCTCCAATCTTATTACAACTTCTAACACCTCTAGTTGTCCTTCAGTCACAAGGGTCAAGTTTTATTGAAGGCTCTAATGCATTCTCTTCAGTGGAAGCCAAAGCAGTGTTTTGGTCCAGTCGGTGAAGCCCAGAGATGCTCTGGCTAGCTCAGCACCTGCCTAGGGAAACCGAGTTGAACAACCTGGAAGTCTAGGAAAGGTAATGCCCTGTAAGTAAGATCTGACCAGAGAAGGACAGTATCTGCAGTGCTGCTGACAGATAAAGTAAGGGAAGGAGTATCCAGGATTGTTTTTGTGTAGAGCTATTGCCAACTTGGTACCACGTTGCCTATGTTTGTTTTCCTTTCTTTGCTGCTTCATTTCTTTTATGCTACACTCTTGGGGGATACCCTCAATTCCCTGGGATTATGCTCCCCCAATAAAACATTTGAGTGCAAACTTTATTTCAGGCTCTGATTTCTACAAATCTGGGCAATGTGTTCAGGGTCCTATATGGAAAATGGACCCTCAGGATAGGAATTTGCACTTGGATTGCCCACCTTACTGAAGTAATAGTGCCCTCATGTCTGGTAGAAAGTAAGGTGGTAATAACCTATGAAATACACGGTTATTAAAGCTTTCACCTATGGGTAACCAAATTGGGGTGCTGGTGGAAGACAGAGCACTGAGAGATCAAGTGTTTAATGTACTTGATCGATGTGGGAGCAGTGATGATTGTATGCTGTTGGAATGGCCACTTTTAACAGTGTTGGAGGCCAAATTGAAGCATACCTTGAAAGCCAGAGGTCTCAAATGCAGCTCTAAAAAAGATTCTTATTCCTTGATGCACAGGGCATTCTAAACTAAAAGTGAGGCTTTGATCTTGATCATAATGGTGGCAGAGCTGCCAAGTAAAGTGGAATGCACACCTTCTGATTTGGAAAGAATGGAACCCTAAAATATGAGATAGGATCATCATTAAAAAAAATTGAGAATCTTGAACTTTGAGTAAACGTCAAAATTTTGTTTTGTTTTGTTTTATTCACAAATGTATCCTCTTATACATATAATTCCTGGTTCATATTAAACTTAAAAATATTTTGCAAATGAATTGACATAAGCCTGTTTTTTAGTCTCTCTAAAGATATAAAAGGAAAGTTATTTGAAAATTTAAATGTGAATTTGTGGATATTTGGACAAATGTTTCTGCTGCTGGAAGATTTAAGAATGTTCTCACTTTAGAAATATTAAACAGCTGACAGCGACACGACCTTGGGGGAGAACATCTAAGATGAAAAAGATAGCTTGGCTTCACAAATAAAATCTCACTTTTAAGCTGATGTTAACCATGATCAGATTGACCAGTTGCTAAATATTTTCAATAGTTGCTGACACCCTAATCAGCAAAATCTTGTAAATGACCAAATGGTCTCTCTGTTTAATGCCAGAAAGTGATGAGACTTTGTGGCTAAAGTGATAATAAAACTTAAGAAACATCTATTATTAGCCTCATTAAGAGAAATTGTGGAAGAACACCTGTATCTTCAAGATAGACAATTTTAGTGCCCTAAAAGGAAGATGTAACCAAAAAAGAACAAAGGAAGGAAGGAATGGAGGGAGAGAAGAAGGAAATGAGACACCTAGACATTTAAATAAGAACAGTAACAATTGCCTAATGTCTGAAATATGTTTTTTCTACATTTAAAAGTCACCTTTGTTGCGAAATGTTGTCATTCTGTCATTTAAGCTTTAAGAATAGTTATGTGATATTCATGATATTATACACTCTTAGACCTTTTAAAATTATGCCATCTAACAATAACATATTATACTCATCACTCCAAAAAATTGAGGTTTTAGGCATTTTTGATGTTAGGATTCTGTGTCAGCTGGTCTGAGAGGTTAAGCAGTGGCAAACCCTGGTGTGAATCCTAGCAGACTGGGTGCTCACCCTGTTTTGTACTCATCGAGCTGTAGGATGGTGTTGCCCCACTTTGTTGCATATACCTTAAATGAGGGATGCGGATTAAGTGATCTACAGGCTGATGTGCTTTATTGATAATAGGAAATTTCTAACAGCCTATATTTAAAACAAAGATTTGTTTTATTGTTTTTGACTGAGACAGAGAGAAGGGGAAGGGCCCAAAGCAGTTTCCATAGTTGTACACCTTCAGTTTTTCCACGTGGTTTTGTTCCACGCAGGTGGTGGGGGGCCGGGGGGGTGCAGGGCAGGAACTGGGCTGGGGGCCTCCTGTATGGGAGGCACACCGCCTTGAGCCAGGGGCCCAACTGGGGGGCGAGAACCTAACTGGGGCTTCCCACATGGGAAGCACAACCTAGTTCAGTATATGGGTCCCCACAGGCCATGGTGGAATTTGATCTTTGGTCCCTGGGGAATCAAAGCAAGTGCTTAACCTGCCGAGCCAGCCCAGCTTCATGGCTTCCCCTAACAGCCTACATTTTAAAACCCACTTAGGTACTCCACTGCCATTTTAAAAACTGTCCTTTCCCCAAGCACATATGGGGAAAGGACTGCCTCTAACTTCCAAACGACTCTGTTTTTTGTTCAGTTTTTGCTGGAGTTAAAAATGCGTGGTCATTGTTGACTCTTCTCTTACTATCACTTAAGTTACCACAAAGTCTGAATGCTACTTTTTTGTGAAATATGAGTACATCTCAGATTTGCTATATTTTAATATATTCTAAAATCTATGATTTTACCTATGCCTTCTTCACCTCCTGGTTATATGAGTACTATGACAGTTGCCTGGTTGCTATCACAGTCTCTAATGCTGTTAATTCTGTTCTTCTCGCATGTCACTTCCAAACAAATCTTCCTATGCCAATGCTATGATTTCACTCACCAGCTTTAGAATGTACCCTGGTTATTCTTTATTTTCTGCTTTTTTCCCAACACATACGTACTTTCCAGGTGGCTGTGTCTTCACACTGTTTTTCTCTCCCTTGTACTTCCACCTTCCCCAAACCCCACCCTCATCACTATAAGTTGTACTTGTTCCATCATCAATATTTTTTCTCTTTATTATTCTTAAAAACAAATTTTATTCTGATTTTAACAGTTACCTATTGGATTGTACACTATTTGAAGATACATAAAGTGTAAAGTAAAATAAAAACCAACCCTAGTCTAATATCCAAAGATGATCATTGCAGGCAATATCTTTTCCTTGGGGAAGCCAGGATGGCTCAGTGGGTTAAATGCTCACTTTGCAGTGCCGGGGACCGAGGATCGAGTCCCAGCCCCGACCCTTGTGGACCCATGTGCTGAGCTGGGGAGTGCCCCCACTTCAGTTCTCTCTCTGTCTCTGTATCTCTCTCTCTCTCTCTCTCTCTCTGTCAAAAACAATAAAAAAAAAAATCTTTTCCTTTGTGTGTTATACACACACACACACACACACACACACACACACACACACACACAGCAATAAAAGAACACTTATAAGCACTTATTATCAGCCAGGAACCATGCTTAAGAGTTCACATGGATTATCTCATTTGATACAAGTATACAAAGTAGATATATTTATTACCCTTTTTTCTAGATAAACTATATTTTACAGTTCAGTGACTAGCCCAAATTGACACATTACACCTTGATTGATTATTTTTGGAGTCTGAGTATTGACCACTATGCAATTCTGCTTACTAAATTCTTAGATAGGCCAAGCACATTTGTATATAAAATTGTTCAATGCTGACTTTGCATATTCCTAAAGGAAGACACACAGTCACCTTTATGTTTCAGATAAAGAAAAACAGGGGAAGCTGGGATGGCTCAGTGGGTTAAGTGCTCACTTTGCAGCCCTAGTGACCGAGGATGGAATCCTGGTCCCGGCCTGTGCAGACCCATATACTGAACTGGGGAGTGCTCCCAGTTCGGTTCTCACCGGGGTGAAACCTTAGCCCAGTGCAGCCCCGCACCCACCTGTGGAATGAAACTATGTGGAAAAACCAATGATGTGCAGCTATGGAGACTGTTCTGGGCCCTCCCCCCTCACTCTGTGTCTGTTTCTCTCTCTCTGTCAAAAACAATAAAAATAAATCTTAAAAACAAACAAAAAAACAACAAAAAACATACCTTTCCCATGTGGAAAATTGCAAAGGCTCAATCATATGTTCAATCCATTTCTGTAATACTATGCTTAGAAAGTAATTATAAACTAATAGGCTTCTAAAGATAAGCTCATAATTAGAATTATTTCCCTAAATTCTAATTGAAGTTTTGAGGGAATTTTGCTGCAAATTTCTAATAATAATTTTATAAAATTGATACAGAAAATAATTTGTCAACCTGAAGGAAAACGCAAATTATTATAAAATCAAGTCATCTGAATTCATGTACTTACTATGTGAGTTTTAAGGAACTGAAAGATAGGTCTGTTGTGATGAAGTAAGCAAATAGTACAATATTATATGATATCTGTAACTTATCTACATCACCTCTATCTGTATTGATATTAATATCTATAGATAGATAGATATGAATATATATAGATAGATACAAATATATATCTTAATTAGTCATGGACTCCAATGAACCATAATAGGTAATAATAAGAGAATTTTAATTTTAAATATAGCATAACTCCCGCATAAATAATGTCAGATGCAAGAAAGTGGTTCTATTCTAGGGGAACACATAAGTTATCTCAATACAACCCTTGATATGAAATAGTTTGGCCATTTCCAGTTTATGTCTTCGTGGTGTGTGTGTGTGTGTGTGTGTATGTGTGTGTTTGTGTGTGTGTATGAAATAAGACAGCCTTGCTGCTAAAGATTTTTAAATATGAGTCTTATTGCTAATGGGATTCACAATGAAGTTATACCACTGGGGGGAAAACAATATTAATTTTGGAGATAACTGTAGAATTCCTCTTAGGACTAAAATAATCTTTAGATATCTACCTTATTGAGTGTTTTAATTTGTGGAAATGAAGTTCTTTAAGAATTGAAAAGCTTCCTCGGACCCTGTCACTACACCTCCATCCACCAGAAATAGGAAAACAATCTTAAATGCAGCAAAGCCATAGCTCAAAGTACATAGTAGCTGCAATAAAGTAGCTTAATCATCATAGTACCACTTTACTTCTTTGACAGCTTTGTGATTCAATTCATCCCCACTCTACTTTTACTTCTACTTCTTCCTTCTGCTCCTACCTCCCCATAACTATTGTTTACAAATCCTGCAGATGTCTTCACTCCTGGATCTCCTTGAAAAGAGAACTATTTGATAAGTTTGTTTCTATTCATCAAAGAATACCCCTGTTGAGCTAAACTGTCCCTTCATGCCACATCCTAGTGTGTTGTCCAGGCTTTAAATAGGTGCTTACCCTAACCAGTCACCCATTCCTAGACCAACTTGTTACAAAGGTGGTGTTACTTGGTTCCAAGCACAATAATCTATGCATGAGAAATGCACACAAAAGGAGCTTTGGGTATGGTTGGTCCCATGGAGCTTCTTACAGGATTATTACAACAGGTAGATATGTGTCTAGGTCTATTGAATACATATTGCCAAGACCCAGTGTGGTCTGGATTAATTGAGTTTTAAATGGAATGCAGTGAGCTACTAAAACTGGAGACTCTTACACTTTAAAGATTTATTTTTATTGATTTTTGACAGAGAGAGACAGAGACAGAGAGAGACAGAGAGAAGGAGAGGGCCCAGAGCAGTCTCCATAGTTGACATTAGTTTTTCCATATAGTTTCCCTCCATAGGTGGGCACAGGGCTGCACAGGGCAGGAACTGGGCCGGGAGCGTCCCACATAGGTCCCGGCAAGAACTGAACTGGGGGCACACCCCAGTTCAGCATGTGGGTCCGCATGGGCCAGGGTCAGGATTCGATCCTTGGTC
>PVKE010050877.1:0-10815 GCA_004027555.1 Craseonycteris thonglongyai
AGAGAGAGAGAGAGAGAGAGAGAGAGAGAGAGAGAGAGAGAGAGAGAGAGAGAGAGAGAATGAATGTGGGAATGCGAATAAGGCCTCAGAATTATTTGAAAGATCTTCCCTCTTATCTTTTGGCTCCCTCCCTTCCTTCTATTTTAATTAGCAGGAGGATAATATCATGACCATTTTGTTATTACAAAGTTTCTGCTTTAATAGGGCTCGTGACTATAACTGCAGTCTCCTGCTTATTTTATGAAAGATCCTCCTTGTTAATGATTTCCCCAGCCATTTCCTTGTTGTGGAGCCCTCTATATTTTTCAAAATTTTAACATATATCCTTAATTTAATCTAAAGTTATTGAAATTATTAAAATTGAAATGCTCTTTAAAAATGTAATACGGCTTTACCCACCTTTCCATTGTGACATAGTAACAGGGAAGACAATTCAATGGCATTCCTCATTTCCAGAAGTCATTAGACACATGGCAGCTTAAAGACAACTATCCATCTAGTAAGGCTTGGAGGTTCCATTTACCTTGCAGCACTTGAAAAATTCATCAACGTCTGATGGGCTCTTTAGATCAGGCCTGGATGGAGACACGCTAGGATATTTCTAGACCCGAGAGAGGTCTCATCACTAGTGGTGCTAACATTATTTAATCAGTCAAGTCTTCCTCATTCTAACCTCTCATAGATTCTAGTCCAGATACCTCTGACTATATAGAAATCCCCAAATTTTTCTCCACTGGATCAGATATGCTGGGTTCCTTTTGCAACATGCCCCCAGTGTCCCCTACGGTCTGATGACATTAGCACAGTTTGATTCAGGCAACTCTTTCATCCAGCACACAGTTACTACATCCCCGCTCTAGAGAAAGCAGAACGCCAGGCACTGCGTGTCCAGGGCTCACTTAATCGAAGATGGCCCAGGATCCTGGGCGGCCTGTGACCGTCTCCTCCTTGTTCAGAATTGCTCGTGTTGGTGCTCTGCTCTCAGCCTCGACATCCCACTTATCTTTTAAGGACTGGACTAAGGTTTGTTCTTTGGGGACTCCTCCCTCTTACTTCATTCATGCCCTCAGACATATTTACCGAGAGCTTTCTACGTGCCAGTGCTGCCGTGCTTTTGGTAGTGACTGAGTCACTCAAAGGCTTCCAGGGACATGGAGAGGGCAAACAGCAAATAACATGTGGCCACAAGAAACCAGGATGAGATGTGTTTGGAGCACATGTGTAAAAGGCGCCAGCCTAGTCCTGGGAGTGGGTGATCCTGATGTCAGGACCTAAGGAGTGAGTGAGAATAAAGCAGGTGAAGATATTGGAGAAAAAATACTGGAGGAGGTCTGCTCCAGGCCGCTGGAGGGGCAGATGCAGAGCTCAGGGCAGCACCACCAGTCCAGCATGACTAGACCACACACCAAGTAAGGCCTGGTCAGTGTGAGGACACGCTGCTAGAATGTACTGCACAGAGAGTCCACTCTCTGTAGTCCTCACACTGGGGCCTGGCACTGTGTGCTTGCGCTGTGAGATCTCTTCTCTTGGACCAGGAGAATCCTACCAGGCCTCTGGGAGGAGCCTGTTACTTGTTTGAACCATGAGCAACGCTGAAAGGGAAGATGTCACCTTGCTGGTTCTGGTGCCCCAGTTGAGCCCTGTCCTTAGCGAAGGTGTGGCCAGAGTGCAGTCATGTAAGTGACCTGTCCTGACACCACTTGGAAGAGATGAACCACCCAGTTGAGCCCTGCCCAAATTGCAAAACCACAGAACGCATAATCTAGTCCTGGCAGACTTTATCAGGGCAAGTTCTACTTCTCTAAGTGTCATGGTCCACTAGCTATTTAATTATTCAGGCAGTCACTGTGAAGCTGCTTGGTAGTCCACTGGTGGACCACAATCATCATCTTGCCCAGCCCTGCCATAAGCAATAAAACGGTGGTTGCCTTAAAGGCACTAAGTTCTGGGGAAGTGTATTTACACATAGATAGATAACCAAAATACAAGTGTTTGGGAATAAGGTAAGAGATGAGGAAAGAAATAAAATTAATCAAAGCATAATGAAAAAAGTTTATTTGGTTTCTATTTATAATTTATGACTAGCCATAAACTATAGTCTTATTCTACTTCATGCAAACCTCTTCCAACCTTTTTAGTATTTTTAATAAATAATTCAGCCTTCTTTTCTACCTATCTTGGGTTTTAAAATAAATACTTGAAATAAGAAGTTATCATTTGAAATATGGCATTGATGTCTTGATGTTATACAGTAGGTATTTCCAAACTGTGACCCAGGAAGGCTTTGAATATAGTCCAAAACAAATTCATAAACTTTCTTAAAACATGAGATTTCTTTGGTGAACTTTTATTTTTAGCTCATTAGCTATCATTAGTGTTAGTGCATTTTATGTGTGGCCCTAGACAATTCTTCTTCTAGTGTGGCCCAGGGAAGCCAAAAGGTTGGACACCCCTGTTACAGTGGATTCTGAGAGCTCCCACTTAAAATTCATCAGGGTGAAATGTTAGTCTGTGATTACATACTCAGAACTGTTCATTACAGCTGTTCAGAGAACCTTCTTTATGAGTCTAGTGACATAAGCATATTGTATTGAATTATTACAGTACTGCATCAACTGGACTCATAAATTTAATATACTCAGTCTGGTTCAAATATTCTCATAAAATCCAGCGCGCTTTAAAAGTTTTATAAGGATGTGCATTTAAAGTCCATGTGATATTTGATTTTCACAGGATGATGCTCTAGCTCAGAGTATGAAGCAGCTTCAGTGATCATGATGACTCAGCCTGATCGACCAGAAAGCCTAGGTGAAATCCCAGACACATGACATGAAGAAGTCCTAAATCTGCTTGGACTGCGAAGCTGACTGACCTTTTCTCCAGCACACAAGTCAGTACCAGTTCGGTCCTTCCGGCGCAGGGAGGGGAAGAGAGAAATAAGAGTCTAAGCTGCCCCAGTGAGCCAGCAGCGACAACCTATATCGGCTGTGATGGAGGCAAATAAGCTTCCAGGCAGTCTGACAGGCCCAGCTCTCAACTTCATCTGTTTGAAGCAAAATACAGGAGGATGCTATGGGAGCAACTGAGTTCCCAGGACTCTTCCCGGTTCTCTGATGTTTGTTTATTGGATCTAGGTAAGAGACTGGTAACAGGCTAAATACAGGTGCACAGCAACTCCACTTCCTCAGCATGGGGGCTGGGGGAGGCTGGAAGAGAGCTGGGAGGCCACACCTCTGCTCTGTGGACCTCAAGGTGGCTGTCCTCTAACTCTGATCTGAGAGCCAGCTCCAGGGCACTTAGTCACCCTGCAGCCACCAGGCTGGGAGCAAGGGACATAGTAGCAGAGTGGCTTAAAGTAGTCGGTCCTGCAATCTCTGCCACACCTGTTTCCTCATCTGATTATATTTCTTTTTAGGATTAGAAGATTAAATGAGCTACTGTTTGTAAAGTGCTTAGAATAGACTCTAATTCACAGTATGCATTTATTAAATAGTGGACACCATTACCTATAGGGCCTTCTCCTCAGGGAGTGAACTGGCAAATACGTTAATTTTCTCCTCTTTTAGTTGTTTTAAAATACATGGGCTTAAAACGTGGTAGTATTTAACTTGAATGTTTTCCCCTTCAAAGGAAAGTGAGAGACAGCAATGTGCTTTTTTTTCCCCCCAAAGTCAACTCATGTAAGATATTGGCAGAGTCTCTAAGAGTTGCTTTAAAATAAGGAAGGAGGGGATGGGGGAGCCGGGATGGCTCAGCAGGTTAAGTGCTTGAATTCTGTCTTGGACTGTGTGGAACCATATGCTGAACTGGGGTGTGGCCCCAGCTCGGTTCTTGCTGGGGCGAGTTCCCCATGTGAAAGGCCCCCGGTTCAGCCACTGGCTCCAGGGGGGTGCCTCCCATGTAGGAGGTTGCCTGCCTGGTTCCTGCCCTCCAGGCCCCCTGCCCACCTGTGTGGAACTGAACCATATGGAAAACTCATGACCCGATGACGTACAACCATGGAAACTGCTCTGAGCGCTCCCACT
This sequence comes from Craseonycteris thonglongyai, assembly GCA_004027555.1. Classification (NCBI taxonomy): domain Eukaryota; kingdom Metazoa; phylum Chordata; class Mammalia; order Chiroptera; family Craseonycteridae; genus Craseonycteris; species Craseonycteris thonglongyai. The sequence continues at coordinate 4,026 of PVKE010050877.1, forward strand.
TCTCTCTGTCTCTGTCAAAAACAATAAAAAATAAAATAAGAAAGAGGTAACCTGATTTTCTAAATGGAGGAATCATATTAAAAATAAGTTTAAAAATCTAACCTATACCAGGTAAATTAATTGTCCCTAAAATGCTCATTTTAAGACACACTTTGGGTACTGAGATTCTGAAAATTGACATCCGTAAGAGAAAAAAAAAAATTGTTTTATTTTGTTTCTAAGCTCACGATTCTTTCTTGTGTTATGTAAACCTTCAGAGGTTCCTGATATTTTGAGGCATAATGACTGCTCCCAGTGACCAATTTGACTGACAGACTTTCAAATGAGAATCTTGCTGTGTGGTACCTCTTGGCTGTAATGTACTGAAACTCAAATGCAAAGAACCAGTCCTAAGAAACTTAGAATCAAGAAGTAGTTGCATATTAATGACTGGCATCTCAAAGTCTCCCTGTTAGTAGAACCCAGAAATGGACATGGGCAATGCTATAGGGACCCTGTGTGCCTGCCTTGCCCCTTTCCACAGCTGTGCCTATGGGTGAGCAGAACAATCCTACCCTCTACTGCCTGACCTCCGGTCACTTGTATATTGATGGCAAGTTTTCTCTGGCTAGCCTTGGACCAGCCTTCAGAATAACACCCTGTCTCTAAATTCTAGGGCAAGAGGGCAAGCTCTTGAGACTCGTCTAGGAGACAAGACCCAGTGCCCCTTTTGTTGTCTGGACCAGGGGTTCCTAACAATCCCTGTGGGGCTATTTGCCTTGCAGATTATCCTCTGGCCCCGGGAGTGATTCCTCACTGTCCACACACTGCCCTCTGTCCCAGGGAGCCGCGCTCATGCCCCAGGTGTGAGGAGGACTGTGGCCTCAAGTGGTGGGCCTGTGACCCCACCCCACAGAGAGGATAATCTGGGGATTTGAATCATATGCTCCAATGATTCCCTTCACTGGGGACAATGACTGAGAGTGACTCTTTCAGGGAAGGTGAAGGCAGGGAGAAAAGGCTGGTCAAAACTTCTCTAACATAACATCTCTAATTCTAAAAAAAAAAAAAAGAAAAAGGATGGGGAAGGTATAAATTTCATACAGGAAAAGGATTCTTTCACCAAACAGATATTATCTATGGAATTAAGCATCTCAGTTAAAAAAAACAAACATATATACATTAAAAACATGTACTTCCTACACAGTAAGTACTTTGCTCATAAAGGACACCATCATTACATGGCTAATTAAATGAATGGCTATAAGGTAATAATGTTAATAAATCATGATAAACAATGAGGAGCCTGTTTTTTTCTTTTCTTAGGGCCTTACTTACCTGGTAGAAAAATTTCATAAGTTTATAAAATCTCATTCTTCTGAACAAGAGAAGTTTATTAAATTACTCAAGAGAAGGAAGTCTATCAAATCTTAATGTACGCTTCAAAGCCAATCTTTAGAAAGTCTTAAAACCATCCTGGCCATCCCTTAAAATCCAAGAAAGTGCTGCAGAAGAGAAGTGAAGAATGTTGCCCATTAAGCAGTTGATTAAACATGTGCTTCCTACAACATTGTGTCAGGCTGTGTTGAACACCAAATGAACCCAAAACCCTATAAGCATCAGTCTGTCAGTCGTCAAAACTTCTAGCACCTGTGAATATTCTGAGCTGACAGGCTATGACAGTAATGCCCTCAAAGTTAAAATGAAGTTATGGCAAAATGTGGACAGGAAGAAGATCTTACAGATCAAAGGAAAACTGCATTAGTGAGGGGATCTTGGAAAATGCCACGAGGCATTTAATCTAAGAAATAATGGGCTAATTTGGGCTAATTTGATATTCACAGTTTCTGCCACAAGGAAACTGACTTTCAAAGTAAGAAATGTCAGTTTTATTGGCTGAGCTATTACTTGAATATGCCCAGATTCTTTCAAATAAGAAACTGCAAATAAATGTAGTTTTGTGAAGTGGAAGATACGCACTATAAATGGAAAAGAAAAACTGAATCAGCAGTGACATATACCAAGCATAAATACCCCCAAACCATAGAGATAGTAAGAGCAGACAGAGCGCTCTTGCTGCTCACAGCACTTATATACAAGCTCTGAAATAAAAGCCCTATGACCCACCAAGGCTGTTTCCAGTTGGCTAAAACAAGGTCTGTTGAGAAAAGGTGATAGCTTCATTTACTATCATTTTCAATTATGCTTAGCAACCGCATTCCTGATTTCAATATCAGTTTCTTAATTTTACTTATATATAATACGAAACAGGTGATCTCAATTAGAAAACAGATTAGAGAAAGCTCTTAATTCTTCTGGGTTGCTTAGAATGAATATTGTCTATGTAAATAGAACCGCATTGCAGTGAATTCCTAGGAATAAAAATAAGTCTATCTAAACACAGACAGGAGCTTTACACAGGCAAACAAGAACACTACAAGTTTGTACAGAATCAGAACAAGTTGATTTCTATTCATTTTCCCACCAATATTGTCTCAAATGGTTGCAACATATGCTATGATTCCTTACCATTATGAAATATAAGTGATACACACAGAAGAAAAGAAGGTTGTCAAGGGATAAAATAACTAGATGCATTCTAAAATGAAGATGCACTTACAAAGGCAACAAAAGGGCAGTATGGAGTTTCACTGGCAAAGGCCATGGGGAGCACCTTTTATCTAAGGAAAGCACAACTTATTTGGGAAACAAACCTAAATAAATGGAATTAAAGGAACTGAAGCATTTTAAAGAAAACCTAATTCAAATTCATAAAAGAGAAAAGATAAAGAAGTTGTGGCATATTTACACAATGGAACACTACTCAGCATTAAGAAAAGATGAAATACAGTCATTTGTGACAACATGGATGGATCCTGGAACCATCTTGTTAAGTGAAATAAGTCAGACTGAGAGAACCAAGAAACATATGACCTCACTTATAGGTGGAATATAAAACAGAAAGTACCAAAGAAACAAAAACTTATGGATACAGTCAGTAGTTTAGTGGTTATCTGAGGGTAAGGGGGGCGGGGGGAGGAGAGCGGTGGAAGGGGAAGTTGGGAGGGGGCACCAGATATATAGTGATAGAGGGAGAGCTGATTCTGGGTGGCGAGCACATAATACAATGCATAGACAATCTCATGTGGACTTGTACACCTGGAAACGATGTGGTTGTTACCAACCAATGTCATCCCAATAAATTTCACAATTAAAAAAAAAGAAAGAAAAGAAAAATAAATAAAAGTAAACAAAAAGAGAGAGAGAGAGAGAGAGAAGATGATTCCCAACTGTTGTTATAAGCAGTGAGCAAAGAACTTACTGGAGCTGGGACAGAGACAGTAGTTCTAAAACACATAACTGCAACAAAGAAAGTATATGAAGAGGTATGTTACCAACATCAATGGAAAGAAATATAGCTGATTATTTTTAGGAAGCATGAAGCTAGGTCTTCAGATTGAAAACAGTACTTGAAGATGCAAAAGTAATAAGTGCAATGTTGCCACAGGGAAGAAAGAGTGAGGAGAACATCATGGTATAGTATTTCTCAAACAATCTGCAGGGAAGGACCAGCTGAGTAATGAAAAAAAAGAAGTGGGGTGGGGGGTATCTATCTATCTATCTATCTATCTATCTATCTATCTATCTATCTATCTATCTATCATCTATCTATCATCTAGAAAAATGGAAAATAGAGAAGATATAAAAATGGGAGGAGTACCAGACCAGGAGGTTCAACACAAACAAAGGTAATTACAGAAAGAAACAGCAAAATAATAAAAACAAACACTTAAGAGAGGAAATCATTGTGAAAATCTCCCAGAAATACAGAACATGAGATAATGTGCATGAAGCTGAACTGATGGACTGAGCACCACAGCAGAACAGTGAAAAACACTGCATCTCTCCTCCAATGAGTATTTTACGAGATTGTGACTGCATTTAAAACAATGCAGCCAGAGGGCTCTAAATGACAGTCTGGTCCCCTGAGTATGCCAGGAAGGGCCAAGGACCTGAAAGGCATGCCATCCCTTTGTCTTCAACCCGGATGATATGTGCCCACACTGCAGGAAGAGAAAAACAGCAGGCTCTGGCAGAAGTGAGCAACTATAACTGAAAAAACAGGAATTCTAGTAGAAATTAATGACACTATTGTAGACATGATTCAAAATGGTCGCTAATCCCAAAACACTAATTCGGGCATCATCACATCTCCAGTAGGGCTGTTCTTTTCCCCTTTTATTGTATTTCTGACTCTTCCCCTGGGGCCCGGAAGCTAATTAAATGCTTTAGTGTAAGACCTTTCCTCCTCATCCCATAGTGTCACAGCATGAATGTGAGATGTGCGGGGCAGCAGAATGAGAAAATATGAAAATGGTATTTAATTAAGCAGAGTAAACAATAAGGTCAATAGCAACTTAGAGCTAACATCTGTCTCTGACCAAGGTAGGCAGCTACCTCCACATACAGGCAGCAGAGAACTGATCTCATGCTGCACACTCCTTCTGTCTAGGCCACTTGCGATGTCTACTTCTGTTTCAGAGACAATGAGACATTTAATCAAACAAAACAAACGGTGGCGCCTTGCTGTACCTAGGAGGGGAGGGGGAACAACCCTCCAGCTATTTAACATGGCAACATTTAGGCTCCATTTCATTTTTATTTTAAAAGTAACCAAGGAAATAAAAAAATGTTCTATGCCAACTCCATAAACAGAGCATGCCCAGCACTCAAGTTTCCCATCTTGAGCTGTGCTAGGTTACCTTCATATGACATTATTTCCATAAATTAGAAAGAGTTGGAGAAGCTCTATTATGTATTTGTCAAGCCCCAAACACTTTGTAAATAACCACAGGAGCTGCAGAGATGACAGATGTGACAGTCTGAATGCTGGGACTTCACACATGAGATAGCACTGTAATTGGGATTGATATTAGAATATCAAAATCCTAACAAATGGAAAAATTACCACTGTAGCTGTATCTGCAGGGAACAGAAATGGCTTCTGTCATGGTTAATTTTATGTGTCAACTTGACTGTGCCATGGAGTGCCTAGATATTTAGTGGAACATTATTTGTGTGTGTAAGTGAGGGTGTTTTGGGGTGAAATTCACATTTGAGTCAATAAACAGAGTAAAGCAGATTGCCCTCCATAATGTGGGTGGGTCTCTTCCAATCAGTTGAAGGCCTCAAAAGAACAAAAGGCTGACCCTCCCCTCAAGTAAAAGGGAGCTCCTCCGGCCTGATAACTTTGAATGGGGACATCAGTCTTTTCCTGCCTTGGGACCTGAATGAAAATATTGGCTTTTCTTGGGTCTCATGACTGTTGGTTTTCAGACTGGAACTTCCGTATCAACTCTCTTGGATTTCAGGCCTTTGAACTTGGGCGGGAATGACACATCTACTCTCCTTGGTCTCCAGCTTGCCGACTGCAGATCTTGGGATGTCCCAGCCTCCATCATCACTTGAACCATTCCTTTATAATAAATCTCTTTATATACATACATGCACATATCGCATTGGCTGTTCTCTGGAGAACCCCAATACAGTTCCCAAATCCAAAATAAGTGGTATAAAAAAGGGCACAATTTATGTGTAGAAATGCAGAATTCATAAGTATATTTAATACCAGATCTCACTGCCTTAGTAAGATGAATGTCCAGGGTTTTGGGCATCCATACTAATGTCATCACTGCCCCCAGCTCTCATTCAACTGAGTGACAAGCCATGCTGACTGTACCTCCTTTGTGTCTAATTTGCCCATTTTTCTCCATCCCAGCTGCCATCACATCCTCCTTCAGGCCACAGTAATGTCTTACCTAAAGACAGCAACAGCCTGGTCCCTGCCCTTCCTGTCTCCTGTCCTCTGCTCCCAGCCATTCTCTCCATGGCAGTAAAGTCTCATCCCTCTACTCCTCTGCTCAAAACACCCCACAGGCCCTGACTGTCCCCTGAATCAGATCCGAAGTCATAGAGATGGTGGCCAGATATGGCTTTTCCTTCCTGTTGACTGCCATTCTAGTCTCATCTTTCCACATCTTAGCCCTGCTGATCAGAATATACTGGAAGAAGGATGAGATGCTGTATTTTTCAAAAAGCTTTTCAAGATAATTTCAAATATCAGCCAGACAGGTTTGGAACTACTGCTCAGGGAACTGTGTTCCCTGCTTTGAGCTGTTTCTGCTCCGATAGGACTCTGAGGTCTTTGAAGATAGGAACCATATGATTGATACACCCAGGACTGGCTCAATTCAAGCATGGGAAGTTGTCCTCAGCATGGACAATGACTGTCATAGTCACGGGATTGCTTTAATAAGGACAGTAGAGACTACAAGAGAGAGACCACCAGACATCACATGCTTCCTCTGAAATGCGATGGGAAGGATGACACAGCCTACACATTGTCCTTGCAGAAAAAATCAAACCTGAACTCAGTGGAGCATTTCAATCTACTGGTTTCCAGAAAATTCAGGATTAGAGGGGCACAGTGAATGACACCAGAGGATGCAAATCAGCAAAACCAACTGTGAGAATTCAACAAATAAATGACACGGTTTCATCAACAAACAGACAGTGAGGCAAAAAGAAAGAAAGAAGATAAACCTGCAGATTATGACTCTTTAGCCACATATCAACCAATGCTATGTGTGAATATAATCTGAGTCTTGGAAAAAAAAAAAAAAGAGAGAACATTGGTGTGGTCTGAACACTGATAAAATATTTGTTTATATTAAGAGATTAGTTAATTTGGGGGATGTGCATGTGCATGCATATGTGTGTGTGTTGTGTGTGACAGAGGGAGGGGGAGGGG
>PVKE010050878.1:0-10815 GCA_004027555.1 Craseonycteris thonglongyai
TGACTGTAGTAGGTGAAATAATGCTCCTCCAACCTTTTCTCAGGAACCTATGAATATGTTACATTAAATAGGAAATTAAACTTGCAGATAGAATTAAAGCTGCTAGTAAGTTGACATTTAAATTAAAAAAAAACAAAAAACTTATCTTGGATTATCTGGGAATATTGCATGTTCACAAGGGTCTTTAAACATGGAGGAGGAAAGCAGAAGAAGAATCATTCGGAGAAGGAGATGTGACAGTGGAAGCTGTGACTTGAGGACTAGCTCAACCCTTGCTGGCTTTGAAGGTGGAGGAAAAGGGCCATAAGCAGAGAAATGGAGTAGCCTTTGAAAGCTAAAAAAAAAAAGGAAACAGATTTGTCTCTTGTATTAGTTTCCCAAAGCTGCTATAATGAAGTACTACAGACTGGGTAGATTAAAACAAAAATTTATTCTCCCACAGGTCTGGAGACTAACAGGCCAAAATCAAAGTGTCAGAAGGACCATCCTTCTTCTGAGACTGGGTAGAATCTTTCCTTGCTTTCTTCTACCTTTTGGTTTTGGCCATCAATCCTCAGTATCCCTTAGTTTACAGCCACATTGTTCCACTATATGCCTCTGTCATCACATGACAATCTCCTGTCTTGATATGGCATGTGTTCCTCTTGTTATGAGGATACAAGTCATATTGAATGAGAGCCCACACTAATGACCCTATATCCAAATAAGATCCTATTTGTAGGTACCACTGGTTAGGGCTTCAACATATCTTTTCTGGAAACACAATTTAACACATAATACCCTGTAGTGACTCCAGAAAAGAACATGGCACCTTGCTTCTAGCTCAATGAAACCTGTTTTGGACTTCTAATCTCCAGAACTATAAAATAAGCCACTAGATTCTGGTTATTTGTTACTGAAGTCATAGAGAAACTAACCCATGGATTAAACTCAAAATCTGTCTCATCTATGAAGTCCCTTACCTCCCAATACTAATCTGTTTATACTTTTATAACTAAGTATTAACCACTAATCATACTTTTGTTATTTTGTTATGCTTGTATCCCTCTAATGCTGAAGTACATGTGGGTTGTCTTTGTATCTCCTTGAGTAACTAGCACCTTATAACCATTCAATAACTAGTTGTGAAAGAATGTTAAATTCTTATCTAGAACATAATTTCTATTGTAATAGTGTCAAGGAATTCTTCAAGATTAACTAGTTTAAATTAAAATAATGGAGAAAAAACCTAAGAATGAAAAAAAAAAGTACTTCAGAATTTACTATAAAACCATTTTATAGTGACTTTTAAAGTCACTATAAAAAACTTCCTATAAGAGAAATGAAAGTAATATTAGCCTTGTGTTTTACATTAAATTTTATTGTGGATTTAGCATATCTTGGTAAAAAAGAGCAAATGATATGCACTTTGTTGTTGTTGTTAGTGTAGCTTAGACTCCAAGAGTGTTTTTCAGGTGTATTATAGATGATGTTGGTATTCTGTTGGCTGGCAAATCCCTCAATGTTTTCTCTTGAAAAGTTTTAATAAATACGGTAAGTTTTGTCTTTCTATATGGTTCAATTTCTACAGCTAATGAAACTTGCATATTTCTGATTAAATATGCCCACAATATATAGTTAATATCAAACTTCATTTTATAGTTCCCAAATGTTCCATAGTAAAAGATATATGCAATGTTTTAAAATTTTTACTTATAGAGAAGAGTCTGGGAGAAATCTAAGACTCTGTTAACTAAATCATCTGTGCATACGTGTGTTGGCTCTATTTAGCTTAGCATTTTAAATTATCAAATTAATTGAATTTGTATAATTTGTTTTCAGTTAATATTTTTATTTCATAATAACCGAAGGGAAACTCTTGAAAGAAATTTTTATTACAAGACAATATTAGAAAGAAATGGAAAAACAGTATTTTTCTCTCCTCTCAATTCTAAGCAGCTACTTCTCAAACATTTTGAAGTTTCTGTGCCATCTTTCTGTTTTCTACCCCAGTTGAAAGAAAGCATTTTAAGAGGAAAACATTTACACTGCCTCATATTATTCATGGAAAGAATTTAATTCATTTGCTAATTAATTAATTATACTATTTGCTTTTTACTCTGGCTCTGCAACAGATAAACCATACTCAGTGTTATGGATAACAACAATCATCACAACAACAGCAAGAGACAGTTATTCCTAATACAATTTTTTGTTCTTTTCCCCCTTATATTTTCATCACTCTTAAGTATTTTTCCCCATGGAAAGGAAATTTGTCTTCATTACATTCATTTCCACTTAGTGGCCAGATATCACTTATATATATAGTCTTCACCCTCCGAAGGTCCAGAATACTAAAAGTAAATCTTCAGTTATTTATGAGTAGGTTCCAAAACAAATTCTGGCAAATGTATTATCTAGGCTTTAGAGCAGGGGTTTCCTATCTTTTGGCTTCTTTGGGCCACATTGGAAAAAGATTTGTAACACTAACAATAGCTGAGGAGCTAAAAAAAAAGGTTGCAAAAAAATCTAGTGATGTTTTAAGAAAATTTACTGTATTTTCTGGCGTATAAGACGACCGGGCGTATAAGACGACCCCCTAATTTTACAGTTAAAACATAGGTTTAGGCCTATATTCACTGTATAAGACTACCCCCCACTTCCGAGGCTGTAGTCTTATACAGCGAATATAGGCCTAAACCTATGTTTTAACTGTAAAATTAGGGGGTCGTCTTATACGCCCGGTCGTCTTATCGAATATAGGCCTAAACCTATGTTTTAACTGTAAAATTAGGGGGTCGTCTTATACGCCAGGTCATCTTATACGCCGGAAAATATGGTACGAGTTTGTGTTGGTCTGCTTTCAAATCCATCCTAGACACATGAGGCCTGTGGGCTATGGGTGGACAAGCTTGCTCTAAAAGAGCAATGCTGCATTTGTGGCTTTTTGGACCATAGTGATGGTAGCTTGTTCAACGTGGCCTGCTATTGTAGCCTAAAAGAGCCATTTACAATATGTAAATGAATGAGAGTGGCCAGAGTAGGCCCTGGAATTTTTAGTTTGCAAACCCCTGATCTAGAGGTTGAGAAAAAGGCTTCTTTTTCTAATTTGCATATTGGTGCTGTCTTGCTTGTGCTAGAAGTTCCCTGCTTATGGACTTTATCTTCTCTTGAATCTCTCCCAGCCCTTTAACTTCTCTGCATTTTTATTGCTAAATTTTATTCCATTCCATGGATATATTACATTTTATTTATTGATTTATCAGGTGATGGACATTTGGGTTGTTTTCACTTTTTAGCTACAATGAATAATGCTGCTATAAATATTCATGTATGTGTTTTTCTGTGGACTTATTTTCATTTAAATTGGGTGTATATAGCTAAGGGTGAAATTACTGGGTCATATGCTAACTATATTTAGTATCTTATGGAACTATCAGAATATTTTTCAAATGGACTGAACCATATTACATTTGAACCATTAGTATATGAGACTTTCAACTTTCTAAGTTCTGATAAACACTTATTATTGTCAGTTCTTTTAATTATAGCTTTCCTACTGGATGTGAAGTAGAATCTCATTGTGGTTTTGATTTGCATGTACTTGATGGCTAAGGAAGTTGAGCATATTTGCATTTATGTATTGGCCATTTGAATATTTTCTTTGGACAAATTTCTATTCATATCTTTGCCCAGTTTTAAATCGAGTTATTTGTCCTATTTATTGTTGAGTTTTTAGAGTGTTTTATATATTTCAGATACAAGTTCCTTATCAGATATAAGATTTGTAAATATTTGCTTCCACTCTATGGATTGCTTTTCGCTTTCTTCATGGTAAGTTTCACAACATAAATGTTTTTACCTTTGATAGTTTTTAATTACACTCTCTTTTTCTTTTGTCACTTTTGCTTTTGGTATCTTATCTATGAAAGTTTGCCTACCACAAGGTCACTGTATTTTCTTCCAAGCATTTTACAGCTTTAGCTATTACATTTAGATCTATAATCTATTTTGAGTTAATTTTGGTAAATGATATAAGAAAGGGGTTTAACTTCATCTTCCTGCATGTGGCTATCCAGTTGGTCCAGCAGTTGTTGAAAATACTAATTTTCCATTGAATTGTCTTGGCACCCTTGTCAAAAACTAATTGACCATAAATATTAGGGTTTATTTCTGCAATCTCCATTCAGTCCTCTTGATTTGTATGTCTGTTCTTATACCACTGCCACAAGTGTCTTGATTTCTGAAACATTAAAGTGTTAGTGTTTTAATTTTGTTTTTTTTCAAAACTGTATTGGTGATTTTGGGTCCCTGAAATTAACAAATGGATTTTGAGATCAGATTGTCAATTTCTGCTAAGAGGTCAATTGGGATTGTGAAATAAAATGCTCTCGATCACTAAATAAATCTAAGGAGTAGTACCACCTTAAAATTAAGTCTTTTCTCCACCAGAAAACTATTAGAAACAATGTACAAATACAGTAAAGCTGAAGGATACAAAAATCAATGTACAAAAATCAATTGCATTTTTATATGCCAACAATGAAACTTCAGAAAAGGAGATGAGAAAATCAATAACTTTTGCAATTGTAACAAAAAGAATAAAATACCTAGGAATAAACTTAACAAAGAATGTGAAGGATTTATACACTGAAAACTATAAGATACTGTTAAACCAAAAATTGGAGAAGACATAAAGTAATGAAAAGATATTTTATGTTCATGGATTGGAAGAATCAATTAGTTAAAATGGCCATGTTACTCAAAGCAATATACTGATTTCACACAATTCCCATCAAAATCCCACAGGCATTCTTTCAAGAAATAATTTTTAAAAAATCATCAGATTTGTATGGAACCAAAAAGACCCGAATAACCAGAGCAATCCTATGAAAAAAAATAAAGCTGCCGGCATCACACTCCTCGATTTCAGTCTATACTACAAAGCCTCAATAATCAGAACAGCTTGGTATTGGCAGAAAAACAAACACAAACACCAATGGAACAGAATAAAAAACCCAGAAGTAAACCCACAGATATATGGACAGATAATTTTGAGAAAGGATTGCAAAATGTACAGTGGAGGAAAGAAAGCCTCTTCAGTAAGTGGTTCTGGGAAAATTGGACAACCACGTGCAAAAAAGTGAATCTGAATTGTGAACTGTCACCATATACCAAAATTAACTCAAAATGGATTAAAGATCTCCATATAAGACCTGAAACAATAAACTGCATAGAAGGAAACATTGGTACTGAACTTATAGACCTTGGGTTCAGAGAGGACTTTTATAAACTTGATTCCAAAGGCAAGGGAAGTAAAAGAAAAAAAAATGAATGGAACTATATCAACTAAAATGCTTCTGCACAGCAAAAGATCATCAACAAAGCAAAGAGACAACCAACCAATTAGGGGAAAATATTTGCAAACAATGACTCTAATTAGGTGGTAATATTTAAAATATAAAAAGATATTGTGGGAAGCAGGATGGCTCAGTGGGTTAAGCACTCACTTTGCAGCCCTGAGAACCGAGGATCGAATTCCGGCCCCAGACTGTGCAGACCCATGTGCTGAGCTGGGGAATGCCCCCAGTTCAGTTCTCACTGGGGTAAGACCCCAGCCCAGCTCCTGCCCTGTGCAGCCCTGCGGCCACCTGTCGAATAAAACTATGTATAAAAACCAATGATGTGCAACTATGGAGACTGTTCTGGGCTCTCCCCATTCTCTCTATCTCTGTCTCTGTATCTCTCTCTCTCTGTCAAAAACAATAAAAATAAATCTTAAAAAAAAATTGTCCAACTCAAAAACAAGAACAATAAAAACAGTCCAATTAATAAATTGTCAGAAGACCTGAACAGACACTTCCCCCAAGAAAACATACAAATGCCCAACAGACATATGAGAAAATGCTCAACTTCATTAGCTATTAGGAAAATGCAAACAAACCCACAATGAGATACCAATTCACACCTGATAGAATGGCTATTATCAATAAGACAAGGAATAACAAGTGCTAGAGAGGACGTAGAGAAAAAGGAACCCTTGTGCATTGCTGGTGGGAATTAAAATTGGTACAATTCCTATGGAGGACAGTACAGTAATTCCTCAGAAAATTGGGAATGGAGCTACCATATGACCCAACAATCCCCCTTCTGGGTGTCTACCCCCCAAACTTGAAAACCTTAGCCTGTAAAGACATATATACCCCAATGTTCATTGCAACACTATTCCTGGTGGCCAAGTCATGGGAATAACCTAAGTGCCCTTTGATTGATGACTTGATAAAAAAAGCTGTGGTACATGTGACAATGGAATATTACTCGGCTATAAGAAAAGATCAAATACTCCCATTTGAAACAGCATTAATGAAACTTGAGTTTATGCTACGCAAAATAAGCCAGACAGAAAAAACTAAGAACCATATGACTTCACTCATATGTGGAATATAAAATTGAAAGCAACAAAGAAACAAAACCTATGGACATAATCAATAGTTCAGTGGTTACCTAAAGGTAAGGCACGAGGAAGTGGGAGAGGAGGAAGGGGGAGCAAAATATATGGTAATGGAAAGAAACAGATTCCGGGTGGTGAACACATAGATGAAGTACTATGGAATTGTACACCTGGAACTTATGTAATTTTTGCTAACCAATACCACACCAATAAATTTAACAATAAAAAGAAATAGAAAATGAATAAAAGGGAAGACATGGAAATAAAAAAATTAAGTCTTTTGATCTATGAACATGAGGTGTCTTTCTGTTTATCTAAATCTTTATTTTCTCTCAACAATGCTTTGTCATTTACAGTGTATACATCTTGTACTCCTTTGTTGGGTTTATTTCTGAGCATTTTATCTTTTCCATGACATTGTGAGAGAATTATTTTCTCAATTTCACTTGGGATTTTTCATTATGAGTAAATAGAAATATGCTTGATTTTTACATATTGATCTTATGTCTGATAAGCCTATTGAATGTATTTATTAGTCTTGTTTTTTAATAGATTCCTGTCAGTTTTCCATATGAAAGATCATGTTATCTGAGAAAATAGACAGCTTTACTTCTCCCTCTCTAATATGGATGCCTTTTATTTCACTTTTTGCCTAATTGCTCTGGCTAAAACATCCAGTACAATGATGAATAGAAGTTGAAAGAGTGAAGGTCCTCGATCTAGGGGAAAGCATTTAGCCTTTTATCATCAAGAATGATGTTAAATGTGGGTTTTTCTAAAATGCCCTTTATTAGATTGAGGAAGTTCCCTTTCATTAAAAAAATTATGAAGTGGTATTAGATTTTTTTTCAAATGCTTTTAAATTTTTTGAGCTATATGGTTGTTGTTCTTTATTTGATATAGTGTGCTATACTGCTGATTGTTAGATATTACAATAACCTTGCATAATTTTAGGTTTGGATTTTTCCCAGTTCTGTTCCAAATACAAGTATTTATGAAGATAACTTCTTTTTTTATTGTTAAATTTATTGATGTGACATTGGTTAGTAAAAATTACATAGGTTCCTGGTGTACAATTCTACATTACATTGTGTATATGTTGCATTGTGTCTCACCACCCACAGTCAGTTCTCCATCCATCACAATATATTTGACATCTCCTCCCTCTCTCCCAACCCCTCTTCCTTTGCCCTATGGCAACCACTAAACTATTGACTGTGTCCATGAGTTTTTGTTTCTTTATTGCTTTCAGTTTTATATTCCATATATGAGTGAAGCCATATGTCTCTTGGTTTTTCTGTCTGGCTTATTTCACTTAGCATGATGATCTCAAGGTCCATCCATGTTGTCACAAATAGCAGTATTTCATCTCTTCTTGTAGCTGAGTAATATTCCATTATGTAAATATACCACAACTTCCTTATCCAGTCATCTACTGAAGGACACTTTAGTTTTCACAACTTGTCCACTGTGAACAGTGCTGCAATGAACATTGGAGTATATATATCTTTGTGGACTAAGGTTTTCACAATTTTGGTTATATGCCCAGAAGAGAGATACCTGGGTTGTATGGTAACTCTATTCTTAATTCTTTGAGGAACCTACTGTCTTCTGTAGTGGTTGTACCAATGTATATTCCCACCAGCAGTGTATGAGAGTTCCTTTTTCTCTATACTCTCCAGCACTTGCTATTCCTTGTCTCGTTGATGATAGCCATTTTATCAGGTGTGAGGTGGTATCTCAGTGTGGTTTTAATTTGCATTTCTCTTATACCTAGTGAAGTTGAGCATTTTTTCATATGTTTGTTGGCCATTTGTATATCTTTGTGGGTGAAGTGCCTGTTCATTTACTAATGCGATTATTTGATTTTCGTTGTTGAGTTGTGAGTTCTTTATATATTTTATTATTTCTTCCATTTTTTTTCCTGTGGTACATATATACAGTGGAATATTTTTCAATTACATTTGACATACAATATTACTAATAGTTTCAGATGTACAATGTAATGATGTGACATTTATATAATTTACAAAAACATCATACTGATAAATCTGGTACCCATCGGATGCCATACATAGTTTTTACAATATGAATATGCCCTTTGCTCTAGTTTACATCCCTGTGATTATTTTGTAACTATGAATTTGTACTTCTTAATTTCTTTCTTTTTTTTACTCAAGCTTCCAACCCCCTTCCCATTTGACAACCATTAAAATGTTCTTTGTATCTATGAGTTAGTTTCTGTTTTGTTTGCTCATTTGTTTTGTTTTTTAAGATCCACAAATAAGTGAAACCATGACATTTGTATTTCTCTGTTTAACTTAATACACTCAGCATGATACCCTCTAGGTCTAATCAGGTTAGATACAACTTTCACTTTAACAAATGTAGTACCTACCTGACACCATACGTAGTTATTACAATGTTATTGACTGTAATTCTTATACTATAACCTACATCCCCATAACTACTTTGTAACAACCAATCTGTACTTCTTGACTTCTTTACTTTTTTCACCCACACCCCTAAATCTGTAGCTATGAATTTGCTTCTGTTTTATTTTGTTTTTTAGATTCTACATATAAAGAAATCAAATTGCATCTGTCTTTCTGTCCGACACTTCATTCAGCACAATACCCTCCATATCTTTTTACTGGAGCTTTTAATCCATTTAAATTGAAGGTAATTGTTGATAGATATGTAGCTACTCTCATTTTATTTATAATTTGCTTTTTATTTTTCTTCTATCTTAGAGTAGTCCCTCTAACCTTTCTTATGATTATGATTTGGTGTAATGAGTGCCTTTAGATTTTTGTTGCCTGGAAAGTTCTTTATCTGTCTTTAAATTTTGAATGATAGCCTTGCTGGGTAGAGTAATCTCGGTGTAGATCCTTGCTTTTCATCACATTGAATATTTTCTGTTACTGTCTTCTGGCCTGTTGAGAAATCAGCTGACAGTCTTATGGGGGCTCCCTTATAACTTGCTAGTTGTTTTTCTTTTGCGACTTTTTGTATTCTTTCTTTTTCTTTAAAATTTCCCACTTTAATTATGATGTGTCTTGGTGTGGGCCTGTTTGAGTTCATCTTGTTTGAGACTCTGGCTTCCTGGGCTTCTATGTTTTATTTCCTTTTAGGTTAGGGAAGTTTTCAGTCATTATTTCTTCAAATAGGTTCTCAATTTCTTGCTTTTTCTCTTCTTCTGGTAATCTTATTGTTATGTTTGATGTTTTTCCAGAGGTCCCTTAAACTATCTTAATTTTCTCTGGATTATCTTTCCTTTCTGCAATTCTGATTGGCTGTTTTCTATTACCTTGTTTTTTATATTACTTATTTGATCCTCTGCTCCATCTAATCTGCTGGTGATTTCTTGTATTACATTTTTTTAAAGATTTATTTTTATTGTTTTGACAGAGAGAGAGCGAGAGAGAGAGAGAGAGAGAGATCCAGAGGCAGAGACAAAGAGAAGGGGAAGGGCCCAGAGCAGTTTCCATAGTTGCACATCATTGGTTTTCCCACATAGTTTCATTTCACAGGTGGGCTCGGGGCTATGCAGGGCAGGAACTGGGCTGGGGGTCTCTTCCCAGTGAGAACCGAACTGGGAGCACTCCCCAGTTCAGCATATGGGTCCGAAGGGATTTGATCCTTGGTCCCTGGGGCTACAAAGTGAGCGCTTAACCTGCTGAGCCATCCCGGCTTCCCCTAATTACATTCTTTATTCTAGTTATTGTATTCTTCATTTCTGCCTAATTCTTTTTTATGGTGTTTATGTCCTTCTTTATATTTGCTCTGTCTTTGTTGAGGTTTTCACTAAGTTTCTTGAACACCCTTATGACCATTGTTTTGAGCTCTGTATCTGATAGGTTGCTTGCCTCATTGAGACATTCTTCTGGAATTGTCTGCTGTTAATTTATTTGGGATATACTTCTTTGTTTCCTCATTTTGTATGCCTGTCTGTGTTTATTTCTAGGTATTAGGTAGATCTATTAAATCTTTCATTATCGCTGGGTGGCCTTATGTAGTAGGTGCCTTGTGGGGCCCTGGCACAGTTGCCTTAGTCACCTGCACTGGGTGTTCCTGTAGATTCTAGTTTGGTGTCAATGCTATGCCTGGAGCTACTCAGCAAAAGTCTCAGAGCACACTGACACTGGTTGCCACCTGCCTGGGGCCTGTGAGCTTTGATAGTTTTCCAGCAAAGATTGCAATGCAGGTAAGGCTGGATGTTCACTGGAGAAAGTGCCTCTGGCATCAGGGGAGTTGGTAGGGTGGAGTCTTAGTGAGTCAGCAGGGTGGAGCAAGCAGAACTTACCAGACCAATCAGAGTCAGATTTGTTCGTGTGGGAAGGCACAAAACAGGAAAGATGGTACCCATCAGACAGCTACATGGG